>PVLC010004744.1:0-82370 GCA_004027655.1 Graphiurus murinus | reverse complement strand
TAATAAAAACAGCATGGTATTGGCACAGAAACAGACACATAGACCAATGGAGCAGAATAGAAGATCCAGAAACAGACCCACGTGCTTACAGTCAACTGATTTTTGACAAAGGAGCCAAAAACATACACTGGAAAAAAGATAGCCTCTTTAACAAATGGTGTTGGCAAAACTGGTTAACCATATGCAGGAAAATGGAAATGAACCCCACTTTCTCACCCTGCACAAGAGTCAATTCCAGGTGGATCAGAGACCTGGAAGTCAGGCCAGAGACCTTGCAGCTACTTGAAGAGGGCATAGGCTCAACACTTCAACACATAGGCACAGGTAAAAACTTTCTCAACAGGACCTCAAAAGCACAAGCAACTCAAAGGAAGATCAATATGTGGGATTACACTAAACTAAAGAGCTTCTGTGCAGCAAAGGAAACTATCAAGAACCTCAACAGAGAACCCACAGAGTAGGAGAAAATCTTTGCCAGCTACTCATCTGACAAAGGACTCATATCTAGGATATAAAGAGAACTCAAGAAACTCACAGCTAAGAAAACAAATAACACAATCAAGAAATGGGAAAAGGATCTAAATAGACACTTCACAAAAGAAGAAATACAAATGGCCAATAAATGTATGAGGAAATGTTCAACATCTTTAGCAATCAGAGAGATGCAAATCAAAACAACCTTGAGATTTCACCTAACTCCAATCAGAATGGCAACTATCAAGAACACAAACAACAACAAATGCTGGCGAGGGTGTGGAGAAGTGGGAACCCTAATACATTGTTGGTGGGATTGCAAATTAGTGCAACCACTTTGGAAAACAGTACGGAGGATCCTCAGACGAATGGGAATGATCCTACCATATGATCCAGCAATACCTCTACTGGGTATCTACCCAAAAGAAAGGAAACCAAACTATCAGACCAAAGCATGTGTATCTATGTTTATAGCTGCACAGTTTACAATTGCCAAACTATGGAACCAGCCAAGATGTCCAAAAACAAATGAATGGATTACAAAACTATGGGATATGTACACAATGGAATTTTACTCAGCCTTAAAGAAGAACAAAATCATGTTATTTGCAAGGAAATGGAGGGAACTGGAAAACATTATGTTAAGTGAGATTAGTCAGTCACAAAAAGTTAAAAATCAAATGCTCTCCCTAACATGTGGAAGCTAGGGAGAAAATGGGATATAAGAGGGACTCCAGATGAAGAATTCTTAGGTGAACAAAGAATTTGACTTAATGGGAGGAGGGGGGACACCCTAATGAGCATGATGTACTTACAAGATCACATCAAAGTCAATCACTAAACTGACCTGGAGAAGGAGGGAGAAGGAGGGAGGAGGGTGGAAATTGGGGAAGGGTTAATGAGAAATGTGTGCATGGATGTCTTTACCTGTACTAGCTTGTATCCAACAAAGATGTGTGATTAACCCTGTTGTACCCAAGAAATGTGTAAAAATCCATGCTAAAAAAAATAAAAAATGAAAAAAAAAAAGTTGGAATACCAAAAAAAAAAAAAAAGAAGAAGAACAGAATCATGTTATTTGCAGGGAAATGGATAGAACTTGAAAACATTATGTTAAGTGAGATTAGTTAGTCACAAAAAAAAGTTAAAAATCGAATGCTCTCCCTAATATGTGAAAGCTAGGGAGAAAGTGGGACATAAGAGGGACTCCAGATGAAGAAGGAGAATCCTTAGGTGAACAAAGAATTTAACAGAAGGTGATGGGGGGAGGGGGGAGGGGGGATACCCTAATGAGCATGATGTACTTTCATGAACACATCAAAGTCAATCACTAAACTGAACTTGAAAAGGAGGGAGGAGGAGGGAGTGGGGTGGGAATTGAGGAAGGATTAAATGAGAAATGTGTTCATGTATGCCTTTACCAGCTTGTACCTAACAAAGATGTATGATGACAATGCACCAATTAAAAATAAATTAATTTAAAAAAAATTCCTGGGAATCTCAACAATTGGAGGGAAAAGGCCTTAAAACAAGAAATAATATTGTATGTAAATATAAACAGACTGATAAGAGTAAAAATAGCTACAATAAAAAATTGGTGATGGTCAGGGAATCTAGGTGAAGAAAACACAAGGATTATTTGTGTTCCATTTGCAACATTCACATGAGTTTATATTATTTCAAAGTGAAAAGTTTACATGTAAATATCATATCTTAGAATAAAACATTCAGAGATATGTACTCAAGTAAGAAAAATATTTTTATTTTTTGTTGGTACTGGAATTGAACACAGGGGCATCCTACCTCTGAGCTATAATCCCTCCTTTTTTTTTTTAATTTTTGAAACAGGGCCTCCCTAGGTTGCTGGGAGTCTCACTAAGTTGCCAAGGCTATCCTCAAACTTGAGATCATCCTGTCTCAGCCTTCCAAGTACTGGAATTACAGGCATGCACCACCACAACAGGCTGAAACAAATCAGAATGGCAGTGAACTTAATAGCAAAAATAGGAGTTTGAAAGCAATGAATCAGTAATGTCAAATTTTTGAGGGAAAATAATTTTCAACCTAGAATTCTACAACGTAGAATTTTAAACCCAAACTGTCAATCAAGAAATAAAGACATTTTGAAACATATTAAGGATTGAAAAAAAATTAATCATGGATGCAATGTTCCCTAGAGAACTACCTGAGAATATGTTAGAGAAAAATGATGTAGAAAAGCAACAGAAATGAGATTAGCCAGGCTCAAAAAGCAACTAGCTGTATGTTTCCTCTCATGTGTAGAAGTGAGATAGAAATTGGGAGACAAGGGTGAGCTCAGATAGAGGAGCCACGACTCCCGCGGAGGGATGGAGGACTCAGAAGGGAGGAGGGGGGCAGAGCGGCGGAGAAGGCAGCACGCTATGCCTGCGTGTTAAGTTACCAATGCCAATCTCAGAGACACGCGCAGGGAAGGGGAGGGGCCCAGGGGAGTGCCCCAAGTACTGTGTGCATGTGTGTCCCTGTCACTCCATACCTCAGGGTGATGCATAGTTACAATGCACAGTGAAAATATTTTAAAAAAAGAAAGAAAAGAAAAGCAGAGACAATGACCTGGGTTATATGCCAGGACTGCTCACAGTGGAGCTGGAGGGAGGAAGTTCCAGAATAAGGCTGGAGGCAGCTCGGAAGAGGTCACTCCAGGCAGGGGCTGTGGTGAGGGCCACTGCAGGGTGCTTCCAGGGAAAACAGGAAGGAAACGCTAGGTTAATCCATGTGTTTGTATATTTGGAAAATTATTGGCCTGTTAAATATTTTGTGGGGAAAAATTAATTAAGAGAAAACTAAAGCAAAGAGAGAGAAATAAGAATAAGAAAGGAGGAGGAAGAGAAGAAGGAGAAAAAGAAAGAAAGAGAGAGAAGAAAGGAGAGAGAGACAATGTACACTAGTCATCAACTCCAGAAAAGGAAGCAAAAGTTTGTGGCAGAAAACACTGACCAACAGTATTCACGTGGGGTAAGGTGACCACTGATGACTGGTACAAATAAACTATAATACAGCTTTATCAAGACAGTGAAGAGACTGGAAAGTAAGTAAGGTGACTTAAGAAAGACATAATACAAGCACTGTAACAGGAAACAAAGTTTAAACTCAATAATCAAGAAGAACCATTTGCTTACTGTTTAATAGGGATGTAAATACGAGAACGAGCAGGCTGAAATGGGTTGAAATAGCAGAAGCATTATTTAGAGTGTGGTATTTTAATATTCACTGTGTATGTTACTTTAATAAAAATAAAATGAACTGAAATATAAAAATATCATCAAGTACGCCATATAAATCATATCATTTAATAGTAAAATTATTCGTATCTGTATTTGCATCTCTATAGATACATTTCAGCATTTCCAAGGATTTTGTAAAACAAAGTCCAGAATGAATATAATGATAAGACTTTGAAATCACCTGGATCCTTGCTCATCCAATTATACTCGCTTAGATTCTCCAGAACAGGAATAATTTCAAATATTATATCCCATTGTCCTCTTTTATTTTTCTATTTTCTGTTTTGTTTTGGTGCTGGGAGTTGAGCTCAGGAGCATTCTACCTCCAAGCTACATCTCCAGCCCTTTTTATTTTATTTTGAAACAGGGTCTAAGTTGCTGGAAGTATTTCTATGTTGCTGAGGCTGGCTTGATCCTGCGATCCTCCTGTCTCAGCCTCCCAAATACTGGGATGGCAGGCATGTGCCACCATGCCTGGCTCCATTTTCCTTATAAAAATGCTTAAACTTGTCAGACATGTGACCTAATTTTCTGATTTAAATTTACTGTTTCTCTAACCACATCTTTGACATATCATAATTTAACTTAGGTATATCAACGAATTTAAAACTATGCTACTGTGAACTTTTATACAAGGTGCAGAAAAATCTATTGTCTGTATCTTCAGTGCAATAAAAGGTCACCTCAGACAAAACAATCATTGTGCTGTTTTGGCCTTGGCATTTAAAGAATTATAGCTACCATCCTAGAAATATAGATCTATTTTGGAATCACCTGTCAGTTTGCTTAAACTTTGCAGGTTGCTAAATCATAAGGTGGGTTGCAAGCAAGGTGAAGAACTCTAAAAGAAAATAAGGGCATGGGGGATGATATGGGACGGGGCAAAGAAATGTCACTTCAATGAATGAACTTACCTGAGTAAAGGGGATTATTATTACACACATTACCAACAAGGAAATTTGGGTTCTGAGAGATGAGATTTTATTTTATTTTATTTTAGTACTGGGGATTGAACTCAGGGGCATTCTATCTCTGAGCTACACTCGCAGGCCTTTTTATTTTTTTGTTTTGAAACAGAGTCTTGCTAGGTTTCTGAGAATCCTGCCACATTGTTGAAGCTGTCCTCGAACCTGCAATCCTCCTGTATCAACCTCCCAAGTACTAGGATTACAGGCATGCATCACCATATCCAGCCTGAGAGATTTTAACTTGTCAAGGATGGTACATCAATATAAAAGAACAATTATTAAGCAGTTACTGTATGCCAGACACTACATTGTACCATCATACACTGGGAATATGAAGGTGATAGTTTTCAAGGAGCTTATAAAGTCTTAAGAACAGATAAGAAAATAGGTAAGAATGGATATGCCGTGTGCTATAGAGCACTTGGAAGAGGCAACTAACCCAGGCTAAGTTCTTCCCAGAAAGCTGGCAGCTGAACTGAAACCTGAAAAGGGAGTAGGAATTAAGCTGGGCAATGTGAATTTGTTTAAGGATGCTCCAGAAGAGAAAATGGAATATGTTTGACTCCAGGATTACCCTGACTCCAAGGTCACCTTCACACAAAACAATCATTGTGCTGTTTTAGCCTTGGCATTTAGAGAACTCTAGCTACCATCCTAGAAATGTAGATCTACTTTGGAATCACCTGCCACAGTGGAATCACTCCAAGGTCTTGAACCACCAAGATTCAGGTCTTCATTCCAAGGAAAGGACATTATTATTGCATGTGTGATATTGGTTCAGTATTCATTGGTTGGTATTTTAAGAGACAGCCAATGTATACAATGCCTGGTTCCCATCTGTTAAGGACTGAATGTTTGTGATTTCCCCAGGATTCATATATTGAAGCTAAACCCCCAATCGGATGGTATTTTGGAGGAAGGATCTTTGGGAGGTGGTTAGGTTTTGATGAGGCCACGAAGGTGGGACCCTCATGGTGGGACCCTCATGGTGGGATTATTGTCCTTATAAGAAAGGAGGAGATTGGAGCTCTGCCTCTCTTTCCACAGTGTGAGGACATAGTGAGGAAGTGGTTGTCAGAAAGCCAGGAAGAGAATCTGCCTACACCTTGTACTCCAGCCTCCAGACTGTGAAAGAAATTCTTGTGGTTTAAGCCACCCAGTCTATGGTATTCTGTTATGGTATTCTGCCTAATATGCCACGTTTTATAAAGTTCACATCTACCTAGAAGGTAAGAATGAACACCAAGAAAAGTTAGTAAGTAAAAAACTGGCAGAAGCAGACACAGAGGAGTGCCAGCCACTGTCATAAGGGCCTGGTTTGGGTTCTCAGTTCTTTAAGTGGCTGACCCTGTCCAAGACAGATTTCCCATCTTTACATCAGGGATCGTGTATAGCTCCCAGACATGCTGGGAGGATTCAGTGAGATAATTAATGTAAAGTCCCCTGTTAAAGACTCAAGAACACGAGCTGTCACTGTTGGGATAATGAAAACTGACACAAGACAATACCCTGCCAGTGACTAGTTGGTATTAAGAAGCTTACACTCATTTTCCTCACCCACATCTTTCTCTTCCTTCCTTTAGAAACAAACTCCTGCCGTCTCTTCCCAGGTCCAATCTCTTCTCATCTTTCAGACCTCCATTGAACTATCACCTCTTATTAGGAGCCTTCCTGACCTTTTTTGAATATAAAGAACCTCTCCTTACCCTTCTTCAATGAGACGATTACAGGCCCTTACTCTTTTTATTTCTATGTATTCATTTTTTGTGGTGTTGGTGATCAAACCCAAGGACCTTGTGCATGCCGGGCAAGCACTAAACCACAGAGCTACACTCCCAGCCCAGGAGCTCAAGCCTCTTTAAGGAATGGCCATTACATGAAATTAACTTTTTAGTTGCATAATTTTATTTCCTATCTCCTCATAAAAAGTAAATTCCACAAAACACAAGACATTTCTTTATCCAGTGACGAATCCCAACACCCAAGAACAGTGTCTGGCACAAAGTAGCATCTCACCATTTTGAAAAAAATGAATGAATAAATGCTACTGGGTTTTTTAAAATGTACACACACACACACACACACCATGTAGGCCTTGGTGGCACATGACTGTAATCTCAGTACTTAGGAGGCTGAGTCAGGAGGATCGCAGGTTCACCACCAACCTCAGCAACTTAGTGAGGCTTTCCACGACTTACTGAGACCCCATTTCAAAATAAAAAGTAAAATAGGACTAGGGGTGTAGCACAAAGGTAGAATGACCCTGGTTCAATCCCCAGTACCAACACACACATACACACACACACACACACACACACACACACACACACGACACTGAGAATCCAATAGTTTTATAGGGAAGTTGGCATCTATGTGGAAACTTAATAGTATTTGTGAGTTTCACTTCAAGGAGAATAGTATTCTGTCCAGCAAGCCAGTGCCCACAAATGCAGTAACTACACTCACAGCATAGAATTTATCTTGATCTTGACACATAGTACATCAACTTGATAATTTTTCATCTCGCCCAGTAGTTTCTGACCAGGGGCAATACCACCCTTAGGGCATATGATTTTGTTTCATTTTGTTTTGTTTTGGCTGTGGGGTATTTTTTGACAAATATATATATGAATGACTATTCATATATATAATGAATAGTCCCTGGAGAGTTTTGCTGGTACATGAGGCCTGCCTGAGAATGAGAGGTGCCAGATGCCCTGGAATGCATTGGGAATAAATCCATCATTCAGAATTTTCCTGAACAAAACTCCTTTTATAGGAGAGACATTGCAGGGCTAATCTTCACTGCTTCCTCCGCTGCTAAGGCGGGGAGCCTGATAATCCGGGGCTCCCCTTTTGAACAACTCTACCTGCTTGCTGCATCACTGAAGAATACGCTTTCCTCTGCCCCTGCATTTGCCCTTAGTCAAGAAATAATTCATGAACTGCCTCTTTCGCACTTTGATTTAGGTGATAGCATAAGATTTACAACTGGGGCGGGGAGAGGGGGGTAAGTCTGCAACATTTTAGTAAATATCTGAGAAATCAACTTTTCCTACAACCTGTAGTCCCAAAAGTAGCTAAACCAACAGAAATATAGCACTTGCAATTTCAGAAAACAAGTTAATAAAACAAATATACTAAAAGATTTATCCATATTGGTAAGATTTGGGTAGAGGCAGACAGCAGGATGGGGTAATGTAATAAGGTATTTTTTTACTCAGTATTTGTTTTATTGATCCCCTAAGTATAGAGGTATGACCTAGAGCTATTGGCATGAATGGAACTTGGTCCTTGCATTAAAGGTATTGGGAGACAATTCCCCACAAGTACATTATGATTCTACAGGTCATGCTAGCAAAGGTACTAACTGCCTTTTTTTTTTTTTTATAAAGACCACATAGTTCAGATATGCAATGCCCCTTCTATGACTAGAAGAAAAATTAGCTCAGTAGCATTTCAAAGAGATTTAAAAAACAAATGCTTAAGCAATAAGGAATAAGGAATTTCAAACAGGAAGAGTTATTGTGTGCAGCAGTACAACATTGGAATGTATGATACGAGCTCAGGAAATGACAGTTAGACTACAGAGATGATGAAAATAAAGCTAAATATAAAAGCATCACTTTCTAGCATGAGATATTTATTTCAGTGACTCGGATTGGGACAATGACCTGTGGTCTCCAATGACCACAGAATAGCCAACTTGTGACCCTTCTGCTTTTAGAAGTATTCTAGGCTGGTTTCATGTTATGGGCTTGGCCCCAGGGCAGCAGTGTTCAGAAGCGGGGCTCCTGGGGAGTAGCTGAATCATAAGGCTCTGTCCTCACCGATGGGCTAATCCATTGATGAGTTGGTCATGTGATGGCGTTGTGGGGAGGTGGTGGACACTGATGGAGACGGGGCCTACTTGGGGGGTGTGGGTCACTGGACACAGTCCCTGGGAGTGTGTACACTGTCCTTGGCCCTCTCTCCCTCCTCCCTGCTCACGGCTGCCATGAGGCAAGCCAGCCCTTCCACCATGAAGTTTCTGCCTTGCTGCAGGCCCAGAAGCAAGGGAATGGGCTAAGCCTGGGCTGAAACCTCTGAGACCAGAGGCCACACAAATCCTTCCTCCTCTTGGTTGATGTCAAACATTTTGTCCCAGCAACAAAATGCTGATGAAGACACAGGCCAGCACTTTAACCCTCTAGACAGAATTCCCAGCAACTGCAGGAAAGAAGAAACATCCGGTTTACTGATTATCCAATTTTAGAAATATAGTTCCTCCCTTCAGAGACAATCCCTGCATAGCCTATACAGAGCCCATTACAAAAGATTGAGTTCCTAAAAGATTGGGTTCTCAACGGTGACACAAAGCCCCTGAGCATACAGTCCACGCCTGGGCTTCCTTGTGTTGTCCCTTGGGACTTGAATAAGAAAAATCCACAAAACCCAAACTCCATGCAACCTGCTGTGACCATCTCTGGTCTTCTGGGTACATGATATTGTAGATCAGCTTCCACAAACTTGTAAGTGAAGCTAGAATAAATTGTCAGGCTCTTCATACTTAACAATAAGAACTAGTAATTACAGTGTAAACTAGCATATACTATGCACCTTGAAAAATATAAATGCATCACTTTCTAGCATGCAATATTTCCAGGGGCTTAGACTGGGACATTAATGACCTATGGTCTTCAAAAACCACTGAACACCCAAAAAATGTATCCCTTCTGCTTTTAGAAATGTTCTAGGCTGGTTCTGAGATAAAGTCTAGCTGCAATATCTGCCTCAGATCACATGAACACTCATCTGCCTGTCTGTTTCCACAGCTTCTATGTTTTTCCCCCACACACTACACCACTTCCTATCCATAAACTGGAGAGAACAATCTTTTTTAATTGATAAATAATAATTTAACATATTTATGTAAATTTTTTTGGTACTGGGGATTGAACACAGGGGCATTTTACCTCTGAGCTACACTCCCAGTCCTTTTTAATTTTCTTTGGTCTCCCTAAGTTGCTAAGGCTGACTTCACACCTTTGCTCCTCTGGCTCTGCCTCCCAAGTACAGGGATTACAGATAAGTGCCACTATGCCCAGCTTAGAATAAATTCAATGTGATGTTTTGATATGTGATACACTGTGTAATAACCATATCAATTAACACAATCATCACCTTGGTTATGTGTGTGATGAGAACATTTAATATTTACTCCTTTAACCGTTTTCTACTACACATTATTATTAAGTATGCTGTGCAACAGATCACCAGAACTCTTTCCTCCTAACAGGAGTGTTGGGCCACGTGGCCAGTGTCTCCCCTGGCTCCTCCTGCAGCTTGCTCAGCTCTGAGAGCCTCCACTGCACTTTCTACTTCTGTGGGTTCAGTTTTCTAGATGAACCGGGAAGACATGCTCAATGAAACAAGCCAGGCATAGAAAGACAAACACTGTATGATCTCCAAACAAGAAAACTCTTTAACTAGGCATGATGGCACATGCCTATAATCCCAGAATTTGGGAGGCTGAGACAGGAGGATTGCAACCTTAAGGCTAGTCTTGGCAAAGTCCTCAGCAACTTAGTGAGACTGTATTTCATTTTATTTATTTATTTTTTTGTTTTTATTTTTATTTTTTATTGGTGCACTGTAATCATACATCTTTGTTAGGTACAAGCTAGTGAAGGCATACATGAACACATTTCTCATTTAACCCCTTCCCCAATTCCCACCCGACTCCCTCGCCCTCCCTCCTTCTCAGGTTCAGTTTAGTGATTGACTTTGATAGGTTTGTGAAAGTACATCATGTGCATTAGGGTGTCCACTCTTCCCCCCATCAGCTTCAGTTAAGTAAACTTCTTTGCTCATCTATGTTTCTCCTTCTTCATCTGGAGTCCCTCTTATACCCCATTTTCTCCCTAGCATCCACATATTAGGGAGAATTATGATTTTTTTACTTTTTGTGACTGACTAATCTCACTTAGCAGAACGTTTTCCAGGTCCATCCATTTCCCTGCAAATGACATGATTTTGTTCTTCTTTATGGCTGGGTAAAATTCCATTGTGTACATTTGTAATCCATTCATCTGTCTATGGACAGCTTGGCTGGTTCCATAGTTTGGCAATTGTGAATTGTATAGCTATAAACATAGATACACATGCATCAGTCTGATAGTTTGGCTTTCATTCTTTTGGGTAGATACCCAGAAGTGGTATTGCTAGAACATACGGTAGATTCATTCCCATTTGTCTGAGGATCCTCCATATTGTTTTATAAAGTGGTTGCACTAATCTGCAATCCCACCAACAATGTGTTAGGGTTCCCACTTCTCCACAACCTCAACAGAGAGCCCACAGAGTAGGAGAAAATTTTTGCCAGCTACTTTTCTGATAGAGATCTGATATCTAGGATATACAGAGAACTCAAGAAACTCAAAGCTAAAAAAACAAATAACCCAATCAAAAAATGGGCAAAGGATCTAAATAGACACTTCACAAAAGAAGAAATACAAAATGCCCAATAAATATATGAAGAAATGTTCTACATCATTAGCAATCAAAGAGATGCAAATCAAAACTACCTTGAGATTTCATCTAACCCTAATCAGAATGGCAATCATTAAGAACACAAACAACAACAAATGCTGGCGAGGGTGTGGAGAAGTGGGAACTCTAATACATTGTTGGTGGGATTGCAAATTAGTGCAACCACTTTGGAAAACAGTATGGAGTATCCTCAGACGAATGGGAAGGAACCTACCATATGATCCAGCAATACCACTTCTGGGTATCTACCCAAAAGAATGGAAACCAAACTATCAGACCGATGCACGTGTATCTATGTTTATAGCTGCACAATTTACAATTGCCAAACTATGGAAGCAGCCAAGATGTCCATCAACAGATGAATGGATTACAAAACTATGGGATATGTACACAATGGAATTTTACTCAGCCATAAAGAAGAACAAAATCATGTTTTTTGCAGGGAAATGGATGCACCTGGAAAACATTATGTTAAGTGAGATTAGTCAGTCACAAAAAGTAAAAAAATCGTATGCTCTCCCTAATATGTGGAAGCTAGGGAGAAAATGGGGTATAAGAGGGACTCCAGAAGAAGGAGAATCCTTAGGTGAGCAAAGAATTTGACTTAATGGAAGGTGAAGGAGGGAGAGGGGACACCCTAATAAGCATGATATACTTTCATGAACACATCAAAGTCAATCACTAAACTGAACTTGAAAAGGAGGGAGGAGGAGGGAGTGGGGTGGGAATTGAGGAAGGGTTAAATGAGAAATGTGTTCATGTATGCCTTTACTAGCTTGTACCTAACAAAGATGTATGGTTACAATGCACCAATTAAAATAAATTAATCAATCAAAAAAAAAGAAGAGTAGCTGGCAAAAATTTTCTCCCACTCTGTGGGCTCTCTGTTGAGGTTCTTGATAGTTTCCCTTGCTGCACAGAAGCTCTTCGGTTTAGTGCAATCCTATATATTGATCTTCCTTTGAGTTGCTTGTGCTTTTGGGGTCTTGTTGAGAAAGTTTTTACCTGTGCCTATGTGTTGAAGTGTTGGGCCTATGCCCTCTTCAATTAGCTGCAAGGTCTCTGGCCTGACTTCCAGGTCCTTGATCCACCTTGAGTTGACTCTTGTGCAGGGTGAGAAAGTGAGCTCTATTTCCATTTTCCTGCATATGGTTAAACCAGTTTTGCCAACACCATTTGTTGAATAGGCTATCTTTTTTCCAGTGTATATTTTTGGCTTCTTTGTCAAAAATCAGTTGATTGTAAACACGTGGATGTGTTTCTGAATCTTCTATTCTGTTCCATTGTTCTGTGTGTCTGTTTTCGTGCCAATACCATGCTGTTTTTATTACTGTGGACTAGCAGACTCACCGTAGGTTGGATTGGAAATAAAATCCTGAAAAACGAAAAGAGCCACAGAGGTGCTGAGCCCCAACATGTCAATATAAAATTCCTTGTAATCCTTGGCTAACTTCTAAGCTATATATGCTGGAGAAGTAGGTGGGGAGAACATGGGAAATTCTGGAGGGGGGGGAGGGAAATGCTGCAGCTGGAAGCAGAAAAAAAGAGCTTAGATGATGCTGTCTGCTTTCCTCCAACAAAGAGACAGAATTGGTGATGGAGCCTAGCCAAGTCAATTGACTTGACTTTTGGAAAGAAAGAGTGCTTCAGGGAAAAAACATCCGGAGTATGCACAGTATCCTTCATAATGTTAAATCTACTTCACATGCAAAGAAACAGACAAATGGGTCCACGGTTAAGGGAGAGCGTAGTCAATGGCAACCACTTCAAGATGAACCAGATATCGCAAAGCAGCAACCTTAAATATACTCAAACTCAAGAAAGAGTTATTTCTGATGAATGCAACACAATCACTTTAAAGAAAAAGAAATACCATGAAGCATAATCAAATAAAAATTCTATAACTAGAAAGTATAATAACTGGCATAAAATATTCACTAGATGAGCTAAACATACCAGAGATAGCTGAAGAGCCAGTGAATTGGGGGTTAGATCAAGAATGATTAACCAACTGGCAGAATAACAACAATAAAAAAAATGAAAAGAAAATGTATAGACAGAACTAAAAGACCTGTAAGTAATTTCAAATGATGCAATATCTGGATAATACAAGAAGGCTAGCAAAGACAAAGAGGTTAAAAAAAGTGGAAAATAATGGCAGAATTCTAATTTCCAGTCTAGCATGAAAGAAGCTTACATGGCATCCCTACAACCCAGCAAGTAAAAAGCAGAAGACACTGAAAAATCAACAGCCCTTCTTAGCTTCAGCAGAGAAGTGGGTGATGAGACCAACTACTAGAGCCCAAAATGGAAAGACAAACAGGCCAATACAGACAATGACAACTTACCAAGGCAGAAATGCAGGGGTACTAATTCAGGAGTGGTAAAACTCCAACTATGAATAATGCTGAGGCTCATTGTGGACAGCCTCAGAGATAAAAACTGCAGGAAGATCAGCCCTAGGGGAAGGGAGTCCACACTTCTGTGAGTTTCATCTCCAGGAGCTCTACACATAATCTCAGAGTGAAAATCAAGGGAAAAATCCACTTGGGCTTCCAGGAGGTGGAGGAAAATGTAACCAGGTTTTAAGCATTTCTGGGTATTCTGTTGCAAAGTCTCCCCTCAAGAGAAATTATTTATTATTTACTTATTCATTCATTTAACAATTCATTAATTTAGTTATTTTTGGCATTTTAAAACAACCTGAATGGCTGGGTTTTGACCAAAGACTAAGTCATTTTCTCCACATCCTCGCCAGCATTTATTATTGTTTGTATACACTGTTGGTGGGACTGTAAATTAGTACAACCATTCTGGAAGATAGTATGGAGGTTCCACCATACGACCCAGCTATACCATTCCTCAGAATCTTTCCAAAAGGATTAAAGTCAGGAGATTAAAAATGGTGGAGTGGAGGAAGGCAATGCATTTCAGTTGCTCCATGACTCAGAACTGAGCCAGTGGGAAGACTTCTTCTTGGCAAGAGAAGACAAGCAGTCTAAACTCAGCAGAAAAAGAGTCTGAGCTTAGCCAAATCAGAAGCTGCACAGCGAGCAGATGTCTGAAAAGAGCTCTATCCATCTCAACTGTGAGCGAGACTCTCAGTAAATTATGGAGATACTGTTTCTTTCTTTTTTTTTTAATGGTACTGGGGATTGAACTCAGGGGCATTCTACCTCCAAGCTACATTCCCAGTCCTATTTTTTATTCTTTATTTTGAAACACGGTCTCACTAAGTCGTGGAGGGCCTCACTAAGTAGCTGAGGCTGGCCACAAACCTGGATCTTCCTGTCTCAACCTCCCAAGTACTGGGATTACAAGCAAGTGCCACCATGCCCAGCTGAGATCCTGTTTCAAAAAACAAAAATAAATAAAATAGGGCTGCAGATGTAGCTCAAAGGTAGAATGCCCCTGGATTCAATTCCTAGTAGGATAAATAAGTAAGTAAATATTTAAAAATAAAACTGCAGATAAGATTTATATATTTTAGTATATGTAATTTCACCTAAAATACTAAAAACAATAACAACTGATTGCTTACTCAGTTATTGCTGAGTAAGGAATAGTTTGATTGGATGATACAAGAATTGCAGACAATGGTCATTGTTGAGTCTGGGTAATTGGTATAAGGATCATCATACTCTTTTTTTTGTTTGTTTTTGGTAGTGGGGAATTGAACCTAGGAACATTCTGTCTCTTAACTATACTCCCAGCCCTTTGTTTTTTATTTTGAAACAGTCTCTCTAAGTTGCTGAGGCTGACATTGAACCTATGATCTTCCTGTCTCAGTCTCCCAAGTACTGGAATTACAGCCATGTCCCACACCTGGTGGCTCATCATTCTCTTCATTTTGCATTTGCTTGATATTTCCCATGATTCAAATGTTCAGATTACTGAGTAATGATTCATTCAATACATGTGTGGTTTCTGTCGTGAGGTACTCTTTTCAGATGTGATCACAGCAATCGATACAACAAACAGGACCACTGTCACAGAACATGCATTACAGTGCAGGAAGACAAATGAATAAAGTAGTAAAGAAGTAAGTAGATGAGTCAAAGACACAGCATAACAGATGGTCACCAGTGCTCCAAGAGAAAAACATTCAGGGAGAAGGGACAGGGTTAGGAGACACAATTTCATTCTTACATGCTTTGATTGGTATATTAGTCTAACATTATAATGCAGCTCAGAGTGATAGTGACGTACATGCACACAGCACGTGGTGAGCTTCCCCAGCTCCCTCCCCACTCCCCCTTCCCCACATATGATATTCATGATGGCATTGGCAATAATGTCAGTAGAAGTGTTTCCTTCATTAACTCTCCCACACACACCCACCACCACCCTACCCAAACGCCCTCCATAGCTCCACTAGGGTTTATCCTCCTTTATCTAAAGTTTTTCTTCTATCCTGATTACTTCCTAGCTTCCACATATGAGAGAAACATATGACCCTTCACTTTCTGTGACTGGCTAATCTCACTTAACATAATGTTCTCCTAGTCCATCCATTTTCCTGCAAATGACAAAATTTTGCTCTTCTTTATGGTTGAGTAGAATTCCATTGTGTGTATTTCCCATGATTTTGTAATCCAGTCATATGTGAATGGTAACATAATTCAGCGATTGTGAATTGTGCTCCAATAAATATGGATGTGCTTGCAGCACTATGATATTCTGATTTTAATCTCTCTGGAAAGATACCCAGGAGTGATATTGCTGGATCCTGGATCATATGGTGGATCCATTCCTAGTTTTAAGTAGGGAGATAAAGACTGGCTGAGGAGGAGATATTACAGGCAAAGCCTTAAGAACGTGGAGAACAGATCATGGGGTAGGGGGTAGCAGCAGTGGCGAATGCCCTGCCAAGGTGGCAGCCCCCGCCCCCTGAAATGATCAAGCAGCAGCAGCATGGGGAGGACAGGTCATTTACCAAGCCTGGAGGGCAGTGTCACACCTTTGGCTGTTAATTGTAGTAAGATGTGAAACCACTGAAGGATTCTCCACAGACTCGGTTGATCTTATTTACATTTTAATAGAATTGCTCTGGCTCCTGTGTGGAGCATAAATTTAAGAAGGCCAAGGTGAGAGCAGGGATACCATTCAGAAAAGAGAGAATCCAGATATGAGAATATCAGAGGGAAATGCACCAGGGTTGTACGCATGCATATTTCCATCACACTCGGCCTCAATATGATGTACGGTTACAATGCACCAATAAAGGTATATTTTAAAAAGAGAGAATATTGGTCCAGACCAGTGTGCTTTCTAGGAGAGGCGGGGAAATGGTCAGATCCACAGCATGTTTTCAAGTCAAAGCTGCTAAATTGTGTTTAGGATTAATTCTGGGACACAAAAGATAGGACTAGAGGATGGCACATAGATAGTGTCCTGGATGGCTAGAGATAGAATTACTTTTTATAGAAAGGCAGCAGAGGGCAGAAGGGCAGATTTGGAGACATACTGCATCCCAGCAAGACAGGATGAAGTCCTGGGAGTGCTGAACATTGGTAAGAGTGGAATTCTGCAAGGAAAACCAAGTTTTTATCATCCTATCCAAATATTTCTTCCCCAAAAGAATGAAGGTGGGAAATTTAGAATGGCTTGAAGAAAATAAAATCAACTCTGTTCCATGAAAGCAGAAGGCTGTGCCTCTCGAAGTCTGAACAACTGCTATTCATTGTTCGTAGAGGGTCAAATGCTTTCTCTTCTACATGGAAACTAGGGAGAAACTGGGAGGTAAGAGGGACTCAAAATAAATGAGGAGAAACCCTAGGGGAGCAATGGAGAGGCTCTAGAGGAGGGAGACTTGATGAAGAAACACTTCCGTTGATGGTGTGCACCTACATGAAATTATCAATGCCAATCTCAACATCATGTAGAGGGAAGGAGAGAGAGCGAGTGGGGTCTGGGGCGCTCACCAAGTCCTACGTGCATGTGTGTTTGCTCGCGCTCTGAACTTCATTACAATGTGCAATTACAAAGCACCAACAAAAGTATATTTAAAAATGTGATTTAAAATTCTGAGTAGACAGAAAGAAGGAAGTTAGAAGAAACCATTTATTATTAGGAGATGATAGAAACAAGAGTATATTATGGAAAGAATTGAGAGGGATGGAAAGGAGGGATCAGGATGACGTAAGTAATCAACAGTTTGTACCATTTCACATCCCGAGTAGAAACAAAAGCCAGAGGATCTTGTCCTAACATTACTCCCAAGTTTACGTGTGTGTGTGTGTGTGTGTGTGTGTGTGTGTGTGTTGCTGGGGATTGAACCCAGGGGCATTCTACCTCTGAGCTACACCCCCAATCCTATTTTATTTTTCAGTTTGAAACAGGGTCTCACTAAGTTGCTGAGGGCCTCGATAAGTTGCTAATGCTGGTCATGAACCTTCAATCCTTCTGTCTCAGCCACCCAAGTACTAGGATTACTGATGTGCGCTACCACACTCAGCTCTAAGTTTATTTCTGATAACTGATGGTTCCTCATTAACATCTTTCCAATCCTTTTCCTTTTTGTGGCTGTGTTTCCACAGTAGAAGCAAACAAAACAAATCTTCTATCCCTCCATTTTTTCTGTCTCTGAATGCCACTGTGTTGGTACTTAATGTTGGCGTGGCTGCAGCCATTCAGTGATATGAAGAAGATACAGTCAAAACAATGAGGATGTAGCAAGAATATGCAAAGAATGTGGCCCTTAGTGACCTGTTGTGCCATTGAGCCAAGCTGAGACTTTATTTCTGAGTGCTTATGTAAGAGAGATCAATTTCTATTGCTTAAGCCCCTTGATTTAGGTGTTACATTACTTGCAGCATAATTCATCTGTATCATCCTTAAAGAAAAAGGGACAATAAAACACCATGTTCCTGAATGCTCCCTTCTTGTTCCCCAAAACCTCACCAAGTAAAGGGAAGAACGAGAGCAGGTCCAGGCTAGAAAGTGCAGGTACATGTTAACTTGCAAGGCACAGGAAGGGGCTCTTTCTTCTGCACACTGAGAATGAGGGCAAGCTCCTGCTATCTACAGAACACTGCTTTCTTGCATGTCCCCAAGGACGATTGTCTCTTGAAATGCTGGTCATAAATGCAGACTGAAGACATCACCGCTTTTCAGTCTAAGGTATAAAATTCCTTGCTCAGTGGGGACTGGCATGGAATCCAGGCCGCTGGAAAGGGCAAGTGTCACTCACCCGGCTGGATGAAATGCTGTGAAGGAGAGAGGCCACCTTGGGGACAGAGGCGGTATCTGTTTTATCTGCCACCCCTGAACTCTGCTTGGAGCAGTTACTGGTCTCTCTTAAGCTTTCTGCAGTCGTTCGTGCATCTGCACGCTGTCCCTAAGCACTTTCTTTGGTCTCTCAGCAACCTCCCTCATGGCCCTGGCACAACGTGGCTGTGGACATGACAGCATCCCCCCATGAGAACCTCCTCTGGACCAACGATTCTCAAGGTGTCCTCGTGTCCTCACACTTGAAGCATTAGCTTCACCTGGAAACTGCAGAAACCCATTTTCTTGGGCTCTCCCTAGCCTCTTAGTGATGCTGAAATACCTACAGTTTGGGAATCACTGCTCTGAACAGTGATGAGCAGGAGCAGATGGAGAAGAAAACCTTTACTTGATACCTCTCAACTCTGACTCCAAAAAGGCAGGTTCTATGAGGGCAGCACTGAGGATCTACTTCAATTTAAAAGATCTCTGCTGACAGCTCAGAAACTTCTAACAGAAAGTCTATAGACATCATCATAAAACATTTGAAGCATATTTGTGATCTTGGCCACAGTTTTATTCTCCTAAGAATAATTATCCATGCAAACCGGACACAGTGATGCATGCCTGTAATCCCAGCACTTGGGAGGCTGAGACAGGAGGATAACAGGTTCAAGGCCAGCCTCAACAATTTAGCAAAATCCTTGTTAACTTAGCTAGACACTGTTTCAAAATAAAATAAAATAAAATAAGGGCTGGGATATAGATCAGATGTAGAATGCCCCTCAATTCAATCCCCAACCCCCCCCCCAAAAAGGAATAATTACTCATGAGACATGCTGAAAACTTAGATATTGGGAGGAGAGGAGGGTTTTAAGACAAGTTATGGGCTTAAGATTGGTTCTACCCTTCACCACTCCACATCATGGCCAAAGCTAATTTCACAGCCATTGCTAATGCCCTTTCTATATTCATATCTTAACTTCTTTACTGTCATTCCCGAACTTGCCTCCCAACTGCTAAATTTATATATCACTTGCTGGCAGCAGACAAATTTTTAAGCATGGCCAATCATATTCCACAACATTCTGAGTCTAAAACACTTGAAACTAATTTAATGGTTATATCTAGCATTCGATTATTTTAAGTCCAGCAATAAACTCATTACTTTCCTAACTGATGAAACATGTAATACAATTGCCACTGTGTATTTTGACTGTCAAGATGATTCATGAGATCCTGCATAAGACTTTTTCAAAAAGAAAGAGCAGGTTACATCAAATATTCTTAATAAAAATTTAAATGCAAGGTTATCAAAGTGCTTAAGACGCTTGTGGAATTAATCAGAATTCAAGTACAGTTTCCAAAATGATTTGAAGTCTCTTCTCAAACACACAAGTTGTCTAAAGGCCACAGCTTACCGCTGTGCCAACTGAGCTGTTACACAATTATCAGTGACACCAGTAGTCGGGAATGTGCTGAGCAGGACCTGCACGCAGCCAGCTCTTTAATTCTTTCAGCTGACAGTTACTGGATTAAAATTTGACACAGTTCAAACGGCTCGCCTTTATTTGTCATAATGGAACCTCGGTATACAAAATCCATACAGAGCCCACTAAGTGCCAAGCTCTACGCTAATGGATGCACGTGCCTCATCTCACACAGTACAGCCCCAAAAAGGAAACTCACAACTCAGAGAAGGCAAAGGGTTTTGCAGAACACAGCCCTGGAACAAGTGACACCCAGATGTCTCCGATTCCAAAGAACTTCTTCCTTGTAGAGCACATTAGAGTTTTGTGTACAATAATTCAACTCTCTTTTTTTTTTTTTTTTGGTACTGGGGATTGAACCCAGGGGCATTCTAACTCCAGGCTGTATCCCCACCCTTTTAATTTATTTTTTTGTTTGTTTTTGAAACAGGGTATTGCCCCTCACTTCTTTTGGAGGAAGAAGGTAGAGATAGAGTGGATGCAGAAGGAAGAACTCAGGAGTCCCTGCCGTGCAGTAAATATGGTGACCAATAATCTTTGCACATTTAATATTCTCTACACTTCTCAGTAATGGAGATATTTGTTCCAATGACAAAGCTGAGTCAAATCAGTGAGATAATTACTCACAGATTACAGAACTACTTAGAGGTGCCATTAGGATTACAATTTTGTTCTGCCCGATTAAAAGCAACTGGTCTTTCTATTACAACTTTATGTATTTCCCCTTTCCCTATTCCTGAAATAAAACTCAAATAGAATTTCAGGCAACAGGACAACCTCCCAATTCCCATGCTGTTGACAAATGCCTCCTTTGGCCACCCTGGCACTGTTCCCTGTTAATGCTGAAATATAGGATGGCATCACTCAAGACCTTCATTTTTAGACAAGCACTTTAACAGCTCTCCTTCCTCTGTCTCTTTGCTGCTGAACTCTGTGTCTGAGTTTCACCTCTGTTAATTTCCCCTGGGCATCTTTCTGACGGATGCACTGTGAGTTGACTAAAGTTGGAAGAGAGGAAAACCACCAACTCAAGAAGTGTATAATATTGTGATTGGAAAATTAAATGCAATTCCCTCACCACATGGACATTCTTATTTTAAAATGAAAATATTAATTACAAATTGATTTGTTTTAAATATTGGGTAGATGTCTGTACTATGAAAGTGCAAATTGTAACTGATTCATTCATTGACCAAATAGGAACTTTTCAAACTCAAGGTCGCATTAAAGAGAGACTAGTTTATGTAACAGAATGGGAAAGTTTTCATTATAACACTTTCCTCATCCCAATGAGCTTCTCAGCAGTCTTCAGTGCTATATTTATCAACACACATTTATCAAAATAAAAAAGTTCAGACCTTGATGTACGGTTAATCTGCAGTGATTGTCAAATGTACTCTAATTGATTTAATGCCCATTAAAATTCTATTTTGAAATATAAACACTCCGACAAGTAATAAATAAATGATCAATCACTTCACACAACCAGAAAAACCACATTGATTATTAATTACTCACAATGAAATAGTGTCTCAGTAAAATCTTTAGACCGTCTTTATCTAAGAATTAATAAATAAAGGAGAATAAATCAAGATTTTCAATGGATTTTCATGGCCAAATTGGTACTATGCTTCAAAATGTCTATTAATAGTTACTAGAAAATAATACTGAAACAAACCCAGGTATTTATATTAATTTTGTTACGTTCACTTGAAGAAGATAAAATCAGAAATCATCCAAGTTATGAAAACTATTTATTTTGAGGTTATCTATTATGCCAACTACCTTCCCAGGAATCTTATATGTCATGAAATGAATTTTGATAAGCTTAAAGATATTTGGGGGAAAAACAGTAGGATGAATTCAGTGCTTAAGAGAAAAAAAAAAAAAAAAAAAAAGGGAACAGACATTCTGTTTTGGTCAGCATACTACTGTAACCCAAAATACCTGACAAGCCCATCTTATAGAAAGGAACGCATATCGGGGGCTCATGGAGCTCCAGTTCTGGAGGCGTCAGAGGGCTTCGTCCATGTAAACCAGGTCAGGTCGCGGCGCTCAGGGCATCGTGGCGGGAAGTGGGGAGGGGATAAGGGCGTAGACAAAGTCCTCACGGCCGTAACCCAGTGGCCTACCTGCTCCAGCCATACCTACCCGCCACATTACCACCCAGGAAACCCACTGATCCATCAATGGATTTATCCACTGATGAGATTAGAAGCTCACGATTAAATTACTTGACCTCTGAACATCACATCGGTGCAGAGCTTCAAACCCTAACACACAGAAAGCTCAGCACATGCTAAGCACTGAACTCTTTGGAATAGTTCTCTGTCTCCCTTCTATCCCTCAAATGGTAATTCATAAAACTGGTTTAGATGAACCCAGTGGCCTTGTGCAATGGGCTGTGTACTAGCCAGATCATAACTGCTTCTCCTGTGTTCTGTTAAATACACAGACAGATTTATTCACTGAAAATCAGAAACACCAGTCACGTGTCGGGTATGAATGTGCCACATATTCACACACAGGGCTTGGTGAAAAGGCTGTTTCTGAGTAGTATTTGTTGCCACTTTGCTCAGCACCCCTAAGTCTTCACTGTTATTCCTTCAGGCAAACTTACTTCCCCATGTCCTTGAAAAGTGACTTAGCCCTCCCTGACTCAAAGGGCTCAACCTGTAGAGGTTAATCAGTTGTAGTTATTAATTGAGGAATGGGAGAGTGACTCATTGTCTGTCGTTAAGATTCGAGAAAACATCTAGGCATGGTGGTGCACACCTGTAATCCCAGTACTTGGGAAGATCAAAAAAGAGGATCACAGGTTTGAGGACAGATTGAGCAACATAGTGAGACTCTCAGCCACCTAGCAAGACCCTATTTCAAAATGGAAAATAAAGGGCTGGTGGTATAGCTCAAAGGTAGAATGCCCCTGGGTTGAATCACCAGTAACACAACACACAACATACACACACACACACACACACACACACACACACACACACACACTCAAGAAAACAGTTTATTGTGGAGTCTAAGAAAGATGTCTACCCACTCTTCTGAGAGCTTCCTCCTAACCCTAGGCCGTGTGGCGTCCCCATTGGCTGGAAGAAACTTCACAATCTAATCCAGCCGGCTGGCTCTCCCTGGGCAGATTTTACAACAGGAGAAACATGAACCAGTCCATCCAGGAGTGGAACATAGAGACACGTGTGCAAAGTGGACAGCTCAGCCACAGTTACAAAATGGAAGCCTGCCAGGTTCTGTGGGATCTTGTAACTTTGGTAGAAAAGATTGCTTTCCTTTCTTACAGTATGCTTCACCAAATATTCTATTTTTTATTTTACAATTTTACTTTACAAAAGTAAATGTAATATAAACATACAGCTTAAAAATCAAATAATGAAAGCAAGAAGAAAATGGAATAACATTTTTCAGCTGCTGAAGACATTAATTGGTAAAGTAAAAGTTTTTCCTAATGAAATATCCATCTATGTCTAGCATATTTCACCTAGCATAATGTTCCTTTAGTTTCATCTGTTTGTCTCAGATGGAACAATTTTATTCTTTTATAGGTGATATTTCTTTGTATGTATGTTCTATATTGTTTGAGGCAGGGCTGGGGACATAGGAATAGGAAAGGTTAAAAAGAACATCTATTTGGCTGGGCGGGAGTGGTGGTGCACGCTTGTAATCCCAGCACTAGTGAGGCTGAGACAGGAGGATTGTAGGATCCAGGACAGCCTTAGCTCACCAAGTAGTGAGACTCTCATCAACTCAGTGAGACCCTGTTTCAAAATCAAAATAAAATAGGGCTGAAGTTATAGCTCAGAGGTAGAATGCCCCTGGGTTCAATTCCTAGTTCCACGAAAACAAAAAACATCTATTTAAGGAACAAAAACTGGAAACTTAATATTTTAATAAGATATAAAGGTAACAATGACCAGGTAAGGAGTGTGGAAATTAAAACAAAGCTTGAGCCCTTCTGTGGGCCACATTCTGAGAACACATTCCAAGTAGTGACCAAGGGGGAAGGACGGGAGGGGTGTGGGCAGGTGGCACCAGAGATCAACCGGCCCACAAGATAACAATCTAAATTAAGGACTGAAACTGAGCAAAAGAAATGGGACTCAATTCTGACCAATCACAGAAGTGCAGGACAAGAAGGGATAAAAGCTCCTCCCAAGAACTTCAGCAGCTATTCTCTTTCCAGAGCTGGTCTTTCTATTAACATCTTTCCTTGGCTTACAAATAAACATTCATATTTATACATGCTTCATCAGTCCTAGACTTCATTCATTGAAATCCACTGGACAAGAGCCCAAAAGGAGGAGAAACTTCACATCGTTTTCTTCATTGATTCCCTAATGAACATTTAGCTTGCTTCTATGTCTTGACTAATGTGATAATGCTGCAACGGCCTCAGGAGGGATCCTTCAATTCTTTCTAATAGACGAAAACCACATGTTACAGCTAGATACAGAATGAACCCTGGAGAGCTCACAGTGTTCAGAGTTGGTAGAATTAAGTCGTGAAGGTTGTAATCTCTTCCAGGTGGTGCCCTAGGCCGGTGGGTGTCCCTGGGTGTGGCCTTAGCCATCATGCTGGTGTCTTTGAATCCCCTGGCTTGCTCACTCTGCTCCCAGCCTCTGTGTTGTGAGAGCAGAGCTTGGCATGCTCTCCCTCTCTCTGCTTCCCACTGCCACGGTCTGAGATCCAGAGATGCCAGCCTTGCATGGACTGAACCCGGAATCACCAAGAAACTGTGAGCAAATAAATCTTCCTTCCTCTAAGTTATGTGGTCGGGTTTATTGGGATACACAGTGAGAATCCTGAGTAGGACATCACATGATCACTCTTGCATGAGAAATATAAAATATTCACAGAAGAAAAGAACAGAGTGGTGGTTGCCTGGGATTGAAATGAGGGGTGAATGGAGACATATCAGTCAAAGAGTAAAAGATTCAATTATGTGAGATGAACAGTATTAAGGGATCTACCATACTGCTTAGTGTCTGTAGTTCACAATGCTAAAAATCTCGCTAAGATCTCAAGTGCTCTTATGTACAAAAATAATCTTATCACACACACAAAACAAGCGCTAAAGAGGGCAGGAGGGAAATTGTATAGGTGCTGGATATGCTCATGGCATGGGTTTTGATAATGGGTCCATGGTGTACACTTATCTCCAAACTCACCAAGTTGCACACAGTAAATATAAACAGCTTTCTGAATGTCAGCCATGACCCAATAAAGTTGACTTTTAAAACTCCATAAAAAAAAAAAAAGGTGGAGGAATTCTATTTCCAGAATGATGATCTAGCTCTTTATGGATCAATCCTTCCACAGACAACTCTAAACTCTGAACAAAATGTAAAAACCAACTACCTGAAGTTAGGCAAAGATTTCAATTCTCAAACCAATAAAAGCAGCAGCTCCTTTGCCCTGCATTTCACAACTGTACTTCTCATACTTTACGTGACTCATGAGATAGCTTTTTACACTTCCCCACTTACAAATGTGCTTAAGTTAGCCTGAAAAATGTTAAAGCAACCAAAGTACATCATAGATCACTGGCTTTATTGTGTTAAATTTCTTTAGGGTATCTCTAAAAGGATAGTATGTTTCAGTTCAATTTCCAAACTAATTTGAACAGGTAGGTATACCTTTCTTCCATTAAATGTCTTTTTACAACTCAAAAAAGCAAGTTAGTATTTAAAAAAAATTGAGAATATTTTCAATGAAAATTTTACAGAATTCCTAAATGTGTTGACACTATAAATATATTAAAATGTTACTAAAAACATCTCCTATATCATATTGATTATGCTTTATTCAAATGACATATACATACTTTTTTTCTCTTGCTAGGAAATTCTACCCTTCTTCCTTAATTGAAAGGCATAGTTACAGGAACTCCAGAAACATGAGGAAGAGCAGAAGGTACAAGAAAACCTAAACAGGAATAGCATTTACTAGTAATACATCAAATACACTTATCTGGGATACACAAACCCTGTTAAATTTACACCAGACCTTTATTTATTTATTTATTTATTTATTTATTTAGTATTGGGAATTGAACCCAGGGGCATTCTACCTCCAAGCTATACCCTAAACCTTTTTATTTTTTATTTTGAAACAGGGTCTCGCTAAGTTGCTAGAGCTAGCTTCAAACCTGCAATCTTTCTGTCTGAGCCTCCCAAGAACTGGGATTATAGGCATGTGCTACTATGACCAGACATTTTTTGTTTAGTTATTGCTCTAGGGCCTGAGTCCCTGCTAATTACAGATGATGTGAGAGATAGTATTAACTCTCGTACATGCATATCTATGTTTATAACAGCACTGCTTACAATAGCCTAATCATGGAATCCATTCATCTGTTGATAAATGGATTATGAAATTATGGGATATACTGCTTACAATAGCCTAATCATGGAATCCATTCATCTGTTGATGGATTATGAAATTATGGGATATACACACAATGGAACTCTACTCAGCCATAAAGAAGAACAAAGTTACGCTATTTGCAGGAAAATGGACCAAACTAGAGAACATTATACTAAGCAAGATCAATCAGTCACAAAAAAATGAAAGGTCATATGTTTTCCTTCATAGGTGGAAGCTAGGGAGAAATTAGAATATAAGAGGGACTCCAGACAAAAGAGGAGAAACCCCAGTGGAGTGATGGAGGAGGTCTAGGGAGGGAGGCAGGTGAGGGGAAGGAGATATGATGAAGGAAACACTTCAGTTGAGCCTATGTACACACAAAATTATCAATGCCAATTTTAATATCTTGCAAGGGGAAGGGGAGGGAGTGGGGTGGGAGCCAGGGGGAAGTACTGTGTACATGTATGACATGTGTTTCCCTCTTCATCATGATGTATGATTAAAATGCACCAATAAAAAAGAAAAAAAGATAACTAGGAAGAGCATACATTCTCTAATGACCATTTCTTTAGGTACAGTTCAAGTAACTTAACATATATAACCAATATTTCTTCCAGTCTCTAAGATATTATGATCCTATTATATATTTCTAATAATAAACACTTTGTAAGAGAAGAATGAAAAATTCTAAGAACTTGGATTCTGGATCCTAAGTTCCAAGAATTACCTCTCCATTTGCTATCAGAGGATCTTGAGCAAATTATTTCATCCCCTTTGCCTCTGTTCCCCAATTGTAAAATAGAAATAATAAAAGGACCCATATCATAGGTGTATTGTAGCAAACAATGTAATGCGTGCACAATGTTTAGAAAGTACCTAGCAATCAGCACTGATCAATGTAAACTGTTATTAAAATGGTAGTTTTGAGGGAGATATGGTGCAGCATGCCTGTAATTCCAGTACTTGGGAGGCCAAGACAGGAGGATTGCTGTTTGAGTTCAACCTCAGCAACTTGGCAAGACCCTTGCTTCAAAATAAAAAAATAAAAAGGAGTTGGGTATGGCTCAGAGGTAGAATACCCTATGCTAAAAACTAAAATGGTGGTTTTGAATAAAAACATTTCTGAAGTACAACTCCTAACTTTTGGAGTTTCTCCCTTCAGAAAATTTTTTTGGGCTCTCTCTCTCTCCTTATGCTAATAAAATTAACATTAGCTGTCATTTTTTTTTTTTAGAATTTATTATATATGGGCTCTACACTAGATACTTCAGGTTCATTTCACATTTAATCTCCAAGCTATCCTTGTTATTATCCCTATTTTGCATATAATAAAATTAAGGATAAAAGAGATAAAAGCTCCCAAAGTCACAAAGCTAATATGCTAAGTAAATTCAGGAATCTCTTAGCACATTTTGATAAGTCACATTTTCCAAAACTGACCACAGTGATACTCTAAATCCCACCTGCCCCTCAACAAAGTGTTTCAATGAGCTTCTCATTTTCACATGAATTTGAATTTGCTGTGGTTTAGTAATAACCAAGAAAATGTGGCAAAAGTGATTCCTTGGGCCTTCTGAGGCTAAGTCAGGCCAGGCTAGGCAGCTGCTGAAGGGTTCTCTTAGGATATTTCCTGGGAGGAGTCAGCTACCAGTAAGAATTTGGCAAACACTGAGGCCTTCCTGCTGGAAAATCCATGTGTAGGTACATGCTGATTTCTCCAGCTAAACCCATCCTTTCATCTGCCCTGCCAAAGCCCCAGACAGATGAGGGAAGTCAAGTGGATACTGTAGACCAACCGGTCCATCTAAAAGATAAGTAGACTTAGAGACTCAGTTAGCTATATAAATTGCAGAAGCATCACCTACCCGAAATCTACGCAAATTTCTACCTACAGTACAGAATATTCCACTCTCTGGCTAGATTAATTCCAAATCTTCTGCCCTTTTAAATGATTCTACTGAAATATTAAAAGTTCAGCTCCAACACATTTAAAAGTTATCAAAAGATAGCGATCAAGTTCTAAACGCAAATAAGGATATTATGTTTGCTCTAACAAGTTAGCTACCATTGTAGTGACAGACAGCTCTCTTGCTTTATGGAGTGAGTTTTCCAACTACGGTTACTGCACTGACTCCATTAGATTGCTAATATGGGTCCTGAATGGTTTATTGTGGCTGAAAATTCATTGAAAACATTGTGAAACATATAATAGAGAGATTGAGAAACTTGGAGTTTGAGCCAAATGAAAATTTACTCTCTATAAATGTAGCTATTATAATACCATTTCCTTCTGTAAATATTAATTTCTTAGTATAAAAAGAAATGAGGGGATTACCACTAAAACATCCTCTATTTCACTTGGGAAATGGGAGAATAAATGTTTATTTGGTGTTTGGTAGAAGATGGAAAGTGAAATAGTTGAATTCAAAGCACTTTATTATCAGTTCAAGAAAAACATTAACTTACTAATAGACATGTTTAAGTCAGAGATAAGTTTAGAGTGAATATTTAATTTGGTCTTAATACACCACCCATAAGGATGCATAGTTATAAAAGTCTGAGTAGAATTGCTATATACATTAAAAATATGCTATATCCTTTATTTGGGATACATGTATTTAAATATCTTATTTTTAAGCCTTTTGTTTAGAGATGAAACAAGAAAAAGCTAGTTGTTACTACCTTCATTCCTATCTAGACTTGAAATGAGAAGACTCCAAGGGCTTATGCACTTATTTTTGTCATCATGAATAATGAGATTCCCACCACTGTGGATAAACTTAGAGAAAATTTCCTGTTACCATGGATTTGAGAGACTGAAATTGTTTCCATAAGATATTGTTTAAGCTAGGTGTGATAGCATATCCCTGTGATACTTGGGAGACTGAGACAGGAGGATCACAGGTTAGAAGTCAGACTCAGCAACTTAGCAAGGCCCTCAGCAACTTAGTGAGACCCTGTTTCAAATGGTTTTAAAAAATAAAATAAAATAGGGCTGGGAGGTACAGCTCAAAGGTAGGATACCACTGGGTTCAATCCCTAGTAGCACACAGGTGATAGACAGATGATAAATGGTAGATGATGATGATGATAGATAGGTAGATAGGAAGGTAGATTAGATAGATAGATAGATAGATAGATAGATAGATGAATAGATAGATGGATAGATAGATGATAGATAGATAGATAGATAGATAGATAGATAGATAGATAGATAGATAGATGATAGAGGGTTTATCTTTTGGAGAATTGTGTGCAAAAAAAACAATATGATCTCTTCTTTCAATAAGGAGAGAAATAAAAACTCTCAGTTGAACAGAGACTGGTGTTAATCTCTACCTTTCACTTAAATCCTTATTAATATGAAGTTAAAGGGCTCTTTTAAAAGTTAAAGGGCTTAGTTTTCTATTCTTACAAAAAGAACAGAAGAGGAAATTGTGACAGATGAAAATCAGTGGCAGAATGCTGGAGGTGGCAAGCAGAAGGACAGATAGTAAGTGATTCAGCAGACAGAAGAATACTGTCTAGAAGAACCTAAAGACATACAAATAGCCCAAGAGGAGGGAACAATTTCCATCACCACTCAGAGCAGTGGGGAGAGGTAAGGAGACCAGAGAGCATACCGCTGGACGCTCAAGTCTGGGTGGGGTTTAAATCCAGAGACCTGTTGAAAGGAACAGTCCAGACTCCCAACTGATGCAGACAGACTGTGCCAAGGTCAAGCCCCAAAGAAAGAAGACTATGCTTTCAAGATGATCAAATTCTAAATGCAAATAAGCATATTGCTTTTGCTCTAACAAGATACCTATCATTATAGTGACAGACAGTTCTATTGCTTTATGGAGTGAGTTTTCCAACTAGTTTACTGCCTGACTCCCATTAGATTGCTAATATGGGTTCTGAATGGTTGTTGGTGGCTGAAATTTTATTGGAAACATTGTGAAACATATAGAGAGATTCAAGAGGTGGAACCAGGAGCTGTCAGTACTCAGAGAATGAGGAATAATTGAAGGCAGAGGTGTGGGGGTGTTTATGTTTTAAAATATCATATTTTAAAACTGAAATTATAGTTGATTTGTGTGATTATGGTGCCTAAATAGGCAAATCTAAAATCTGTAGAGCAAGCCATTAGAAAGAGCAAGGTGGAGTTCGGCATGGTGGCGCACACTTGTAATCCCAGCATTTGGGAAGCTGAGACTGGAGGATCCCATTCCAGGCCAGCCTCAGCTGCCTAGTGAGGCACTCCGCAACTTAGTGAGACCCTGTTTCAAAATAAAGAATAAAAAATAGGGCTAGGGGTATAGCTCGGAGGTAGAATGCCCCTGAGTTCAATCCCCAGTACTGCAAAAAGAAAGAAAGAAAGAAAGAAAGAAAGAAAGAAAGAAAGAAAGAAAGAAAGAAAGAAAGAAAGAAAGAAAGAAAGAAAGAAAGAGAAGGCTGTAAGCTGGGCTGGGTAAGGTATGGTGGTGCACACCTGTAATGCCAGTACTTGGAAGGCTGAGACTGGAGGAGTGCAGGTTTGAGGTCAGCCTTAGAAATTCAGTGAGTGCTTCAGCAACTTAGTGAGACCCTGTTTCAAAATAAACAATAAAATAGGGCTGGGGTTATAGCTTAGAGGTAGAATGTCTTTGGGTTTAATCTCCGGTAACACACACACACACACACACACACACACACACACACACACACACACAGGCTATAATTCTTGAATGCAAGCTGAAGCTACTACCTAAAGACAAACTGATTCTTCTTCAAAAAAGCCTAAATTCTGCTTGTAAATCCTTTCAACTCATTAAACCAGGCCTACTCAGATTCTTTTAGAATAATCTCCATTATTTAAGTCAACTGATTGTGGGCTTTAATCAGTTATAAAGCACATTTACAGCAACATCTAAATCACTATTAATTGAATAACTTCAGATTGAAAGTTAGCCAAGATTACACATAAAGCTGACCATTACACTAATACTTGAAAGATGTTCCTATGACATGACCAGAATACCATCCCAAAGCCTCAATTTGATTAGAAACACCCATGCACAAAATATCCAGTCAGATCGATAGGGTCATATTGATTTAAATTTTTTTTAAAAGGTAAGTAGTAAATAAAATGTGAAACAGGAAAGTAGGAATTGAAATAAAGGAAAACTTCAATGAGCAGAAAAAAATCAGAGAGCAGTAAAAATAGTTTTATATGTACATTTTTGCACAGAAAATAAGTTTTATGAAACAAGAATAGAATGCGCTTTTAAAGAAATATTCATATAATTACATTATGTTAAGTGAGATTAGTCAGTCACAAAAAGTAAAAAATCATATGTTCTCCTTAATATGCGGAAGCTAGGGAGAAAATGGGGCATAAGAGGGACTCTAGATGAAGAAGGAGAAATCTTAGGTGAGCAAAGAATTTGACTTAATAGAAGGTTATGGGAGGAGGGGGGACACCCTAATGCACATGATGTACTTTCACAAACATATCAAAGTTCGTGAAACTGAACTTGAGAAGGAGGGAGGGCGAGGGAGTGGGGTGGGAATTGGAGAAGGGTTAAATGAGAAATGTGTGCATGAATGCCTTTATCAGCTTGTACCTAATAAAGATGTATGATTACAATGCACCAATTAAAAAAAGAAATATTCAGATAATTTAAAAGGAAATGTAATAACAAGTTAAAAATTTAATAGAAGAAAAACACTGAAGAAAAGATAGCCTTTTCACAAATGGTTCTGGGAAAAGTGGATCTCCACGTGTAGAAGAATGAAATTAGACCCCAATCTCTCACCTGAGAAAGAGTCAAGCTGAGATGGATTAGAGACCTAGAAATTAGATGAATTACTAGAAGAAAACATAACACCAACCCTCCAGCATATAGGCTCTGGCAGAGACTTCCTCAATAAGACTTCCAAAGATCAGGAAATAAAATTGACAATAAATGAGATGGTATCAAATTGTACAGCAAAGAAAATAATCAAGAGTCTGAAAAGGGAGTCTGAAATATATATATTTCAAAGCTTAACACTAAAAACTCAACTCAATAAAAAAAATGCCCTTTTGAATTGAATTGAATTGACCTTTCTCAAAAGAAATACAAATGACCAGAAATTATATGAAAAGGTATCCAGCATCACTAGCAATCAGGGAGATGCCAACCAAAACCACACTGAGACTCCACGTAACTCCAGTTAGATGGCAATCAAACATGAATAATAATAAATGCTGGGAGAATGTAGGGATTAGGAACTCTCATACACTTTTGGTGGGATTTCAAAATAAGTATGGAGGTTCCTCAGAAGACTAGGAATGGAATCACCAAATGACCCAGGTATATCACTTCTGAGTATCTTCACAAAAGAATTAAAGTCAGACTACTATAGTGACACATTCATAGTCCCGCTTGAAACAGTACAGTTCACAAGAGCCAAATTATGAAACCAACCTAAGTGTCCATTAACAGATGAATGGGTAAAGAAAATGTGGCGTATACACACAATGGAATTCTACTCAGCCGTAAAGAAGAACAAAAGTATGTTATTTGCAGGAAAGTGGATAGAACTAAAAATGTTATGCTAAGGGGGACCAGTCACAGACAGTCAAGGACTGTATGTTTTTTTGTCATATAGAAGCTCAAATGAACATAGGAAACAGAAGAGACTTTAGATAATGAGAAGAGACACAAGCAGAATAGTGGAAAGGGATGGGAGAAGGGGGGGGGGATGAAGAATTGATGAGGAAACAGTCCAAATCATTACATCTCATTAGCATGCACGGGAGGGATGGGCAAGCAGGGTGGGGTCGGAGGGAAGCACCCCAAGTACTGGGTACAGGTACCTTTATATCACTTCCAATCTCACTATGATGTATAATTGCAATGCACCAATGCAAGCATATAAAAAAAACCACATGGATTTGCCCGGAGATTAAACAAATCAAAGGGATAGGAAAGAGAATAATTTTTTATTTGAATATGCTAGAAAATTTCTGAATATTGAAAAGCACGGGTTTTCAAAAAAAAAAAAAAAAAAAAGAAAGAAAAGAAAAAAAAACTATGTGCCCCTCAAAATGAGTCAAGAATCACCATACTGATACAATACCAGAAATTTTCATAATATCCTGGATATAAAAAGGTCCTAATTGTTTTCAGAGGAAAAGTAATATCAGTACAACAGAGTGGGGCCAGATCAACAAGGAACTCAATGAAGAGCTTAGAAACTAATAACAATCTTATCAGTGCTCGGGAATTTTGAGCTGAGATTGAGTATTTAACCTTGACTTCTGTGTAATGTTAAACACTCAAAGTTTTAGAAGAGAATGATGAAATTTTCAGACAAATGAGGACAAAAAAGCCTGACTTTCAAAGCAACCATTTTCTCAAGGAGAAAACGTGAAGATATGCTTTGCAGAAAGAAAGGAAAAGGAAAAACCAAAACATATCTGGGATGGAGGAAGCAGGACTCAACACAGCAAAGAAGCAAACTTCCCAGACGGTAAATGCCAAGTGCAAAGCAGACCTACCTGGAGAGCCGCAGTCTGCATCAGAAGAGACATCCCCCGGATCTAACGCCATCGCTGGTGTCATCTCTAGCAGCTGTATTCCCGGGGGAAGCTGGGGGTAGGTAAAACCTGAAATGCTCAGGTGCGCCCGGTAGCTTCCCACTCTGTCAGACAAAACTAAGCCAACGAGGGAGGAGAGGAAGGCAATTATCTTCAAAGGGAAACAAAATCATACACCAAATTAAGTAGTAGAATACAAGGTAATTGTGGGATGCAGAGAGACGCGTGCGGAGAGCTGCGAGCGTACGTGTTTTTAGCACAGTGAACCCCACTGCGATGTATAATTGCAATGCACCGAAAAAATAAAATAATACAATAAAGTTAGTGTGCCAAAAATACTTACATATTATTAATAAAATCATATTAACAATACTGTCAGAAAGTTAGGACAGAGAACTGCTTTTTAAAATTATAATTCCTAGCCGGGCGTGGTGGCGCAAGCTTGTAATCCCAGCATTTGGGAGGCTGAGACTGGAGGATCCGGGTTCGCGGCCAGCCTCAGCTACCTAGTGAGGCACTCTGCAACTTAGTGAGACCCTGTTTCAAAATAAAGAATAAAAAATAGGGCTGGGGGTATAGCTCGGAGGTAGAATGCCCCTGGGTTCAATCCCCAATACCGCAAAAAAAAAAAAAAAAAAAAAAAAAAGAATAAAAAAAAAAAAATAGGGCTGGGGGTGTAGCTCGGAGGTAGAATGTCCCTGAGTTCAATCCCCTGTACCGCAAAAAAAAAAAAATTATAATTCCTATGGTGGTGCTTGACTTAAAATTATGTGCAGCTATTTCTCTGATTAAAGGTTAAAGTCACTTTCAAAAAATAAGAACTAAGGGTTTTTCCAAGTTTCTCATTTTATTTCATATGAGCCTAATTTCCTATGTCTAAAATGAGAAAATGAGCCAAATGATTTTCCATATTCTCTCTTGATTCTGTTATTTATTCTATGAATCTATGCATCTATGGATATGATTTATTTCTTCCTACTGGTAAAAAAAAAAAAAAAGACTTGCAAACCAGCCAGGTGTGTGGTTCAGGCCTGTAATCTCCATATTTGGAAGGCCGAGACAGGAGGATCTCAGGTCTGAGGGAAGCCTCAGCAATTTAGTAAGACACCTAGCAACTTAGGGAGAACTTGTTTCAAAATTTAAAAATCAAAAGGACTAGGGTTGTAGCTCCGAGACAGAATAACCCTGGATTCAATCCCCAGGACCGCCAGAAAAAAAAAAAATGACATAAACCTACATTGAATTCACTTTCTGAGCTATTTCCCACACATGGCCCTTGCTGAGCTAACAGGTTGTCTTGGAGACCCATCTGTCACCCCACAGGAGTCCAAAGAGGTCTTCAGGAACAGAAAAGACCTCTCTGTGGACCCTCCAGGTTCTGGACCACATCACAGAGAAGAATTTGTGGATGCACCAGGACTTCGTAACAGAAAGAGAGATTGATTACAGAGGGAAAGTACACACTTAAGAAGGAGAGCGTGGGCAATCTCAGAGAGAGAGAAAGCGCCCATTTGGTGTGGGGTTTTAGCTGTCTAGAGGAGCAACGGTGGAGCTGGGTTGTGCAACTTCACTAGGGTTTTGTACTTGCGCCGCCGCGCTGCTCCTTCCTAGTTCTCCCACCTTGCAAGTCTCCTTGGTGTCTGTCTGTCCATTCGTGCATTCATAGTAAGCACAGGGCCATTTCTTAGTCACAAGTTCTTCAATGCCAAGCTCTTCCCCAAAGGAGTGGCTCCCTTGTAGTTTTGTTGCTTTTCCAGCCCCTGAGCAAGCTGCGGGCCCGGCCTCTCAGGCCCAGGGGCAGAGCAGGGCCAGGAGCTATTTGCTCTGCATTCCAACAATTTGTAGACGTTTCTGTCTAGAGATCCAGTTCTCTCTTTGTATCCATAGACTACTGTCTCACATCTAGGCTGCCATCCTCAGCCATCCTCAGATTAGAACCGTGTATACAGCTCATCTTCACCTCTACATCCGATCTTAAAAAAAAAAAGAAGCATGCTACTGGGTGTGGTGGCTGAAGCCTACAATCCCAGTACTTGGAAGGCTGAGACAAGAGGATCGCAGGTTCAAGGAAAGCCTCAAGAGCATAGGAGGCTCTCAGTAACTTAGCAAAACCCTGTTTTAAAATAAAATAATAAAAGGGCCGGAGATGTAGCAGCATGGAGGTTGAATGGCCCTGGGTTCCATCCCCAATACCAAAAAAAAAAAAAAAAGTGCAGTGCAGCATGCCTTTAAAAGACCCATGAATTTCATGATGGGCTCATCTTTTAGGAAGGATATGGTACCATAGGATTTCCAGTAAATCTCATTGCTGAACCTCCCCATATTTCCTCTAAATAACAGGTAAAATACATTTTTTTTCACTAGGCATGATGACACATACCTGCGATCCCTGTACTTGGAAGGCTGAGATGGGAGGATGGAAAGTTCAAGGCCAGCTTCAGCAACTTAGCAAGGCTCTCAGCAACTTAGTGAGACCCTATTGAAAATAAAAAAGTAAAAATAGGGCAGGGGTTGTAGCTCAGAGGTAGAATTTCCTTGGGTTCAATCCACTATACCACAAAAAATAAAAAGAAATTCTTTTTCTGAATTCATTATGGAGCTATATTTTTTTAAAAACTAATTTTGTGCTGAAACTTCTAGTAGAGTACAAAAATCCCTGACTGGTTTATGACATGGTGAATTCCAAAGACTAAGAAACACAATTTGCTTTTTTACCTTAAAGGTCAAATTTACAGAATGTCTCTTGAAGGTACATGTCTACTTCTCGACTTCATCAAATAAGACTTAGATGTATTGATTCACTCATTTTGATTGGCAACCCGACTATGTAGAATATGTCTTACCAGGAGGGTTATCTAACGCTATATGACATTCTCCTAAGATACTAAAGCCCCAAAAGGCAAAACTAACTTGGCATAGTTGTGCATAAGATCTTTTATAGTATATGAATTTCAACCTTTTATATAAAGCATCTTAGAAACCATGAACAATGATATCTGACCCTTCTTGTTGGGATAATTAAGCAATACTATAGGGCTTATCACCTGAACTTACACATATAGCTTATGGCTGAATCAGTCAACCTATTTTTTGTGTGTGTGTGTGGTACTGGGGATTGAACTCAGGGGCATTCTACCTCCGAGCTACACCCCCAGCCCTATTTTTTATTCTTTATTTTGAAACCGAGTCTCACTAAGTTGTGGAGTGCCTCACTAGGTAGCTGAGGCTGGCCACTAACCCGGATCCTCCGGTCTCAGCCTCCAAAATGCTGGGATTACAAGCGTGCGCCACCACGCCCGGCTTGGTCAACCTATTTTAACTTAAAGACTATAGTATTTTTCCTTAAAATAGAAAATAATTTAAAACACAATAGAAATACAATTAAATACAATTAATATATATTTCTGTCAAAATATTATATGACGAGGTGAAAACTATTATATTTTGTTATAGTTTCTGTCTTAAGCAACCAGAAAAAAAAAAAATTTAAAACACTAAAGTCAAGCATAGTGGCACATCTGAAGTCAGGTATAGTGGTCATGCCCGTAATCCCAGCACTGGAGAAGCTGAGATGGGAGGACCATAGGTTTGAAGCAAGCCGCCTCAGCAACTTAGCAAGCTCTGCAACTTAGCAAGCCCTGTTTCAAAATAAAAGAGAGGGCTGGGGACATAGCTCAGAGGTAGAACACCCTGGGTTTAATCCTGGTAACAAAAAATAAAAATAAAAATTAGAAAAATAAAACTAACATTGAAGTCATATTTGAATTTCCCCTTGGTGTATTCTGATTAGTGAACTTTTATAGGACCAGGAATAAACTCTCTACTATATCAAGAATTCCTAATGTATTCCTTCTTTGAAAATAAATTGTTTCCTTGCTTCTGCATTGTGTTAGAAAGACAAGATATGTAGCCAGGCGTGGTGGTGCACCCTTGTAATCCCAGCATTCGGGAGGCTGAGACCAGAGGATCCGGGTTCGCGGCCAGCCTCAGCTACCTAGTGAGGCACTCCGCAACTTAGTGAGACTCGGTTTCAAAATAGAGAATAAAAAATAGGGCTGGGGGTATAGCTCGGAGGTAGAATGCCCCTGAGTTCAATCCCCAGTACCGCAAAAAAAAAAAAAAGAAAAAGAAAGACAAGATGTGAAGTTCAATGCTAAGGCATTCATTGGTTCTGAAATTCAGAACATAATAAATGGGCCCCAACATCTAAGAACAACTTTAGCTGTAAAAGTAAAAATAAATAAGTAAATAAAGAAAGAAAGAAGTGGATCTAATTAGCATATAAACAAAAATAAGAAGGTACTTCTCAAGTGTCTGGAAAGTCCTATCTTGCTGTCGTCCTGGAGCTCCATTCCCTTCTCTGAGTTCTGCCTTGCCAGGTTGCTGCATTACCAGAGCTCACGGAGCCAGCTATGTGTGCTTCGTGGTGACAGGGGATCCGGTGCGGCAGTGCAGATGCAGCCCCAGCCGTGTGCCTGGGCTCTGTGAGGCTTCAGGTCCTCATTAAGCCACTCCCTGTGGCCTAGAAAACTGGAGCTTGGAGAAGCCAAAGCCGAGTTGAGGTCTACCACCTCAGCGCATGGAGAAGGAACGGGGAGATGCTGTGGGTCTCCCGGGGAAAACTGGTGTGCTCCTGCTAGAGAAAAATGGATGACACGGGCGGCAAAACCCAATCAACTACAGGCCCCACCTGCTCTTTGAGTCATCTTATCCCTAAATTGCAACTTTCAGTTTGCTCTGTAAGTCAAGGAAGTTTTTATTCAGTTACAACTCTGATTGCCAGTTCCATGCCTGACAGGGCTAATCATCACCACAGTCTCATCTAGAACAGAATCCCTGTTTTCCACTCCACTCCTTGCTATAATAATCTTAAAATGCATACATGCGATTCTTGGTTTTGACAACTACACAGCAATAATATGAGACATCTTAGTGAATTAGCATTCCTTGAACAGATAGATGGGTCTTAAAGATCTGATTCTTCAAATTAAGCATTTATTGCTACATTCTCTCAGCTTTAAAGGATAAATTCATTTTTCAAATCAAATATTAGTGACATGCCAATTTAAGAGCATATTTCTGCTTTTTTTTTAATCAAGAGATTTCCAGAGTTCCAAAACAGTTTATGTTACATTCCAATGTTCTTTAATTGTATTTGGAAAAGTAATTGCAAATATTCCCCTGTTTTGTTTTTTGTTATTTTAGTTGGCTATTCGTTTTGTTTGTGGTGCTAGATATAAAATTCAGAGGTTCGTGAGACAAGCACTCTACCACCAAGCTAGCCCCATAATTGCAAACATTAATTCAATGCGTATAATAAAACATGGCCAGATTTCTGCGGTAATCAAAACATAGGAGTATCGTGGGTCAGCATGATACCTCTCGTGAGTTCTTGGCCTCCAGGGTGAAAAGAATTTCAACACGTGCCATATAGGTGATGAGGTAGAGTAGAAGGAATAAAATTTAGGCAGAATGGAAACATTGGGAAGGACAGGAAAAATATAGTTTTAAAATCTGAGGTTCATAAGCTAACTCCACCCTATAGGGTATGCCCAAATCTTAGGCAGAAGTCTCAGTGGGCCACACCTTTAATGCCCTGGATCCCTGCCCCCACCAGAGATTCAGGACAAAGGTCAGACCTCAGCCAGCAACCTCCCATCTTTTGAAAACCTGAGAAAGGGGAGGTCCGGACTTCTTCTGTGCCCACCCCTTCTTGAAACGAACATCTATACCTGAGAAAAGAGGAGGTCCAGACTGATTCTGTGCCACCCCCTTCATGGGGTTCTATATAAGGACTGAAAAAGACTGCAAAGAGCTCTCTTGCCCTCCTGCTCGCGTGGCCCAGAAGATGTCCGCTCACCTGTTTTCCCCTTACTTTCCTAAATAAATTCCTGCCTTTTGTTCCTGACTGGCACGTGTTAAAATTCTTTTTATCATGGAGGCCAAGAACCCACTAGTGACTCCGTGTTGTCCCATGGCTAGGGACAAAAGGCAGGATTTATTTTAAGGGAAAGGCACAGGTACACAGGGAAAAGACACAGATTGCCTCAGAAATCTCTGGGATTGAGAGTGCATGGTTTCTCTCCATTCTTTTTATATCACACCTGGAGAGGGGCTGGCTTTAGGGTGCTGGGGATAAGTAACCTGGGGCAAGCAGGGCGTGGTGGCGCACGCTTGTAATCCCAGCATTTGGGAGGCTGAAACCAGAGGATCTGGGTTCACAGCCAGCCTCAGCTACCTAATGAGGCACTCTGCAATTTAGTGAGACCCTGTTTCAAAATAAAGAATAAAAAATAGGGCTGGGGGTATAGCTCGGAGGTAGAATGCCCCAGGATTCAATCCCCAGTACCACAAAAAAAGGAACCTGGGGCAGTATGGGATATTGGTCCCCCACCCTTGGGGTCTTAAAATAAGACGAAAAAACTTTAGGTAGGACTCCCTGTGAGTTGAGACAGGAAGTCTGGGATGTGGGATCTTTATTACAATAGGTGTGACTGCCTTTTGACAGGCAAATGGAGCTCTGAAAAAAATCACCTTAGGGATTTCCAGTATGGAGTCAGCCCATTATGAATGGGCCTTGTTTTTTAAGGATGAACAAGCTATGTTAAAACAAAACCACATTTTCCTTTACTTTCCAATCCGTCTCTTTTTTGCCTAAATTTTATTCCTTCTATTCTACCTCATCAGGACCAATTTCCAGAAAAATAAACCCCATATCTCCATGTAATTGATGACGTGTGTACTTTGTTGTCAAATCCCTATACAAAGACGTTCCAAAGCTGTTTACATTATATTTGCATATACACATACATATGTGTGTATATATATATATATATATATATATATATTTGCTATATATATTTGATCCATTGGCACCGAACTCATAATTAACAGCACTACTATTCATGCCTAAACAAAGTTTATCTGACATAGACAGTTTCTCTGTAAGCCCTGTCACAGCCTTCTTGTGCGGAGAATCCTTAGACAGCACTCTCAACATTCAACTTGCAAGCTATTTTAACTCGTGAAATAACCCCCCAAAGCACAAAAATGTAGACATCCTGGCACTCTGTAGGCCTCAACAAGGACACCGATTTGCCACATGAGACTGAAACAAGAAAACAGATCTCAGCCTTATGCTACATTAGTTGGGAATACCTGCTACCTTAGCTGACGGCATGGATAGTGCGTGACTGGACTATTTTCGCTACTCCGCATGTCTATCAACAAATTACAAAGCATTCCAAGTATTGCTATAGGGGTTACACATAAATTTTACTAAGCTGGAAAATGTGCAAATGTGGTATCCATAAATAATGAGAATGAAGCCAGGCGTGGTAGCATTTGTCTGTAATCCCAGTACTGGAGAGGCTGAGACAGGAGAATCGCAAGTTCATGGCCAGTCTTAGCAACTTAGCAAGGTCCTCAGCAACTTACTGAGACTGTGTTTCAAAATAAAAATGAAATAGGGCTGGGGTGTAGCTCAGAAGTGGATTACCGCTGCCGCTGGCTCAATGCCTGGTACCAAAAAAAAGGAAAGGAAAAAAATAAATGAAAATGGATTTTATCTTCTATGGTGTTTCAAAATCCTCCTTTAACATTTTATAATGTCTTTATTTTGCTATCTACTATGAAACTAACATTTTATTTATTCTAAATGTATTTCTTTCAAGACTTTTAGAGTTATTATTCAGTGATTCCTTCTGCTACTTTAAGGTTTGAACAAAATGTATTTTTCCATTGTGTTATGTTTCAAGTCTATTTTGGAGAAATTAGGGGAAGAATAAGCATAATCCTATTTGTCAAAACATGACATCACAAATCTATTTTTTGGATGCCATTTGCTTTGTCTGTATAATCATAATTCATTTGTGAGCTGCAAATGACAAATTGATTAGTTGAAATTTTTAAGCTTCTCTAAAAAGGCAGCTTCCTGGTGCCTGGAGCTAAAAGGAGATTTGTGTGATCTTGCATTTAGAGGTGAAAAGCTAAGCTGGGATTGAACGATTGTGAGCAACTTGTACATTGCTCTTCCTTTCTTCTAAGTCTGGGTGGAAGACAGAAACAACAGGTTCCCGAAATTAGAAATATGAGTGCAAACCAAGTGTAGTGGTGCATGCCTGTAATTCCAGTACTTTGGAAGCTTAGACAGGAGGATTGCAGATTTGAGGTCAGCCTCAGCAATATAGTGAAACTGTCAGCAACCTAGCTAGACTTGTTTCAAAATAAAAAAAATAAAAGGGATCAGAGTGTAGCTTGGAGGTAGAATGCTCCTGGTTCAATCCCCAATCCCCCCGGCCCCCCCCCCCACACACACACACAAGAAATATGAGCACGAGTACCAACTTTGAAGTGTTTCCATCTTCTTTATATTGAAGAGATTGTTTTTTGTCTTAACTGCAGACTAGAATAAGCCACTAACCTATTAGAACCCTTAAAGTAGGTCTCAGAATATATTTTAACACCTGCAGTAACTTTTCCAACTGACTGACCTAATGAGCAGAAAGGGAAAAAGTGAGAAAATACTTTCTCACAAGAGAAACTAGAATATCAAACATTCTACCTTTTTCCACTTTACCAAACTATTTATATGTAAATTATCAAAATGATTACTTTGTGTATGGCCTAGATCATACTCTCAAGTTTTGGCATTAAGAGATGTCAAGAAAGAATCCTTGGGCCAAAATGGTGTTGACACATTTTCTTCATGGCTCCTGAGTGTCTAATGCTTTTCTTTTGTCATTTTTGCCTCCTTCTGAAATATGGGGTTTTTTTGGCCTGGTGTCATTTCACTCGCCACTTAGTGAAACTAAATTTCCATCATGGTGAAGCAGCGGCATACCAAAGTTCAAAAGTGCCTTGCTTTATCTTTCTTTGTTCCCTGTGTCTGAACTTTGGCCTAACAATCCCAGCACTAACTATAACCACAGGGAAGATCACTTGGAGGATCAAGGTTGAGTTAGTGTCATAAAAGAGAGAATTAAAACAACACTGATAGTTGGCAGGGGAGAACACAATAATTCAGCGGAGTCCTGAGGAGTCCTGGCTTTGGGAAGGGATGCTAACCTCAGGGCCTGGGGGTCCTTGGCTTCCATGGTGAAAAGAATTTCAACACCAGCCAGTCAGAGACAGACACAGAAGTTTAACACAAGAAAAGTAAAGATACACGTTTAAGGGGAAATGCAGGCCATCTTGAGAGATGAGAGCGGCCTGGGATCTTTTAGAATCCTTTTCTATAGGATCCCTAGAGAGAGGGTGGCTCGGGGCACATGGCAGGAAATGGGCGACATGGAGGTGGCCCCTTCTTTTTGAAGCTTTAGGCTGACCAAAAGGTGGCAATTCCTTAGGAGAAGGAATCCCAGGGAGTGGAGACACAGAGCCCAGCTGGGGTATAGGGTGGATGTGTGATTTTCTCAGGTCTCTTTCTCCTAGGAAATCAAGGTGAGCAGAGCTCTGACCTAAGATGAGGAGTCTAATGGCCTCAGGAATTTTAGGTATGGAGCTGGCCCATTATGATTTACAAGTGTGGGCTTGGCTCCTGCCTAACAGCAAACAAGCTCTGTTAACGCGAAACTGATTTGGATTATAATTTTTTTTAAACTTTAAAACCATTTTCAGCTGGGCATGGTGGTATACGCTTGTAATCCCAGCATTTGGGAGGCTGAGACAGGAGGATCCTGGTTCACAGCCAGCCTCAGCTACCTAGTGAGGCCCTCCACAACTTAGTGAGACCCTGTTTCAAAATAAAGAATAAAAAATAGGGCTGGGGGTATAGCTCTGAGGTAGAATGCTCCTGAGTTCAATCCCCAGTACCACATAAAAACTATATTTTCCTTTCCTTCTCAATTCATCTCCCTTCTACTTAAAAATTTATTTTTTCTATTCTACCTCAATTGTGAATTGCATTTTACAATTTTCTCTCTATATGTGGTTCTTATCAAAATGGTTCTTACTGGTGATTAAACTCAGATTTTCTGTTCTTATATGATTCATTCTGTGGAGAAATGAATCATCCTTTTTATTGCTGACAATTCAGTTTTGAGAATGATTGTATCAATTAGTATTTTAGATTTTAGTTGGACATATGGTACCTCAGAGGTTGTGTTTATAAACATCATAAGGACAGGAAATCTAAGAGGATCATGCTATTCATCTTTTAGACTCACATTTGTACATCTCCCATTAGGCAAATGTGTTAGTCAGTGACCTGTCACTGTGACAAAATGCCTGAGAAAAGAAACTTATAAAGAGGAAAGGTTTGTTTGAGCTGGTGATTTCAGAGGTTTCTCTCTATGGTGACTTGGCCCATCTCTTTGGGCCTGTGGTGAGCCAATACATCATGGCAGAGTACATGGTGAAGCAGAGCTGCTCACCTCATAATACACCGAAAGCCTAGAGAAAGAAAGGACTGGTGTCCCAAGATCTCCTTCTAGGGACACCACCTCATGAAGATTTTACCACATCCCAAAAGCGCCACAGGCTGGCAACCAAGGCTTCAATACATGAGCCCTGAAGAGACATTCTAGATCCAAACCACAGCACAACCCAAACAATTCTGACCATCACAGGATCTCATTCAGTCTCTCTATAGCCCAGTTGTCCACACACTCTGAAAGCAAAAGCCCTCTCTGTTTTTATTCACCATTATATCCCCAGCATCCATCAAATGACCTTCACATAGTAGATAGCTCATTGTGGAATGAATCCAGGAAGAGACTCAATAAGTAAACAAACATCGTATTTATTTTTCAATTTTCTTTTTTTGCGGTACTGGGGATTGAACTCAGGGGCATTCTACCTCCGAGCTACACCCCCAGTCCTATTTTTTATTCTTTATTTTGAAACAGGGTCTCACTAAGTTGCGGGGAGTGCCTCACTAGGTAGCTGAGGCTGGCCATGAACCCGGATCTTCCAGTCTCAGCTTCCTGAATGCTGGGATTACAAGCTTGTGCCACCACGCCCGGCATATTTATATTTCTACATAAAGTATAAGCTGAAATATTTTGTCATTTCAATCTAAATTTATTTTGACAATTTAACCTTTTGTATGCAATAATTATAATGAATAGATTTTTATGAATATTTTCCATCATTTTATAATTGTTATTTCTGTATCATCTCTTGCATTTTTTGTTAATTTTTGGTTGAAGGATGCACTTCAACTTTGGTTGAAGGTTGGATACTGGTCTTGCTCTTCTCTCCTTTAAACATTCATTCAACAAGTCTTATCAAGCTGGGTGTGGTAGCACACACCTGCAATCCTAATAGTTAGGAAGCTGAGACAGAAGGATTGCAGGTTTGAGGACAGCTTCAGCAACTAACCCTGTTTCAAAATAAAAATAATAAAATTCAGCTGCAGGTGTAGCTCTGCAGCAGAATGGCCCTGGTTCAATCCTCCATATGACCCCTCAACACACACACACACATAAAACAAAACAAAAAAACCCACATATGTCCACATAACACCATGCAGGATGTTCAAGGAGCTCAAAATTAAATAAGAGTTACTACCATCAAAAATCACCCCCACAATCCTGCCCATGAATTCCAGCTTTCTTTTGCACACATCAAGGAAACAAGGTCCAAGGAGGGAAGAGAACAGTGGTTTCTAGACAGCTCTCTAGTAGGTTACATAATAAAGTGCTGTGGCACAAGATCTTGCCTGAGACAAACAGGAAAATAAAGAGTAGAAACAACAGCAAGAAAAAAAATGCTAAAGGCAATATGATGAAGAGGTAAAAATAAACAGAAATTAAGGAAGCCAGAAGCATGTAATTAGAACTGAAGCAGATGCTTAATTACCAGCATCATCTTTAAAATCACATTTCACAAGCAGCCCATCATTTCTAAAATCTTAATATATGAACATTCTTTTTCACATCAGTTACCTACATCTGACTAAAGCTGCAGGAGTCTTTGTGATGCTCCTACACTGCGCTGAAGTTGTTGCTGGTGCTAGCATTACCTTGGCCATTTATGCTGTCAAGGCTAAATATAGCCCACACCTCGCTGTCGTCATCTGTAAAAATATAAAACTTCCAACATCCTAGTTGACACTGATGTTAGAGACATGAACTAAAATGCTGCATTTGAAGTTTCACAACACATACACTGTGGACTTGATGTCATTAAAGAGGCATGACTGAGAGGTCACTACATGAAGGGAAACATTTTCCATTGAAACAAAAGAAGTATCATAAATTCTGCACACCAAAAAAGACTATTTCAAGTTCTTGTCAACCTCAGAAGTTGTTCTTTTCTTCTTAAAATCCTATGGAGTCTTCCCACTGGCCCAGCATGAATCAGAACATTCACAGATCATCAATTCAGACAGAAACCCACAGTGGATGGAAAATCATTCCTAGGATGATAGACTGCAGGTTCATCTCAGGAACCTTAATGAAGGCAAAAAAAGTTCTTACACACAATCTTTGCTCAGACATTTACAAGAGTCCTCAGAATGAAGAAAACATGTGTCCAGCTGACTCTTAGTAACCTGCAGAGGTCCCCTGCTGAGCTCAGCACTGGTGGGACGACACTATGCTGATATTGGTGCCCAGACAGGTTTAGATCCCGGGCTGAAAATCTGAGCTATAGGTGACACATGCACTCAGAGCTGACAAAAATAAGGGACAATATAGCATAATGGAGAGGACCAGAGGTAGATGACACAGGATCAGAACTGCAAAAGCAGGACCAGAACAGAGACAATACTGAGTTCCACTGGTTGTAAATGTGTTAGACATTTGATATATCTGAGTGTATAGGTATTTGTGTATGAGTATGTATACAAGTTCATATAAATGTATATTCATGTTAATTAGCTAATTGGCAATAGAAAGCTAATTCATAAGTAAAAATAAAGCTTACTTCATTGAGTAGACTCAGTCACTCAACTAATTTTAAGGTTGTCTTTAAAATTTCTACACTTATAATGTAGCTTCTTTTTTTCATCTTTCACAAGAGTCAACTCAAGGATTAAAGACCTGGAAATTAGACCAGAAATTTTGAAACTACTAGAAGAGGACATAGGTCTAACACTCCAACATATAGGTACAAGTAGAAACTTCCTCAATAGGACCCCCAAAAGCTCAGAACATTAAAACAAGAATTAATAAATAGAATGGCATTAAACCAAAAAGTTTTTGGTCATCAAAGGAAACCATCAAGAGTGTAAAGAGAGCCTACAGAATGGGAGATCTTTGCAAGCTATTCTTCTGATAGAGGACTAATATCTAGAACATATAAAGTACTTTAAAAACTCAACGCTTAAAAAACAATAACCAATCAAGAAATGAGAATTTGAACTAAACTGACACTTCAGAAAGAAGAAAATCAAATGGACAATAAATACAAAAATGTTCAACATCGTTAACAATTAGGGAGATGCAAATTAAATTAAAACTACACTGAGATTCCATCTAATCCCAATCAGAATGCCAAGCATCAAGAAGTCAAACAACCAACAATAAATGCTGGTGAGGGTGTAGGGAAATGGGAATTCCCATACACTGTTAGTGGGATTGCAAATTTGTGCAGCTCCTATGGAGATCAGTGTGGAGATTCCTCAGAAAACTGGGAATGGATCCAACATTGATCCAGCTATACTAATCCTGGGTATCTTCCAAAGAGACTGAAATCAGAGTATTATAGTAATATATGCATATACATGTTTATAGCAGCACAATTTACAATAGCCAAATTACAGAACCAACCTAAGTGTCCATCAACAGATGAATAATTACAAAATTATAGGAGATGTAAACAACGGAATTCTACTCAGCAATCAAAAAGAACAAAATTATGTCATTTGCAGGAAATGGATGGACCTGGAGAACATTATGTTAAGTGAAATTAGCCAGTTACAGAAAGTAAAGCGTCATATGTTTTTTCTCATATGTGGAAGCTCAGGAGTAATCAGGATACACGGGAGACTGTAGACAACGGAGGAGGAACTCCAGTGGAGCCAGGGAGGCGGCCCAGGGGAGGGTGGGGGAGAGGAAGAACTAACAAAGGAAACAATTCCAGGGACATTGTGTACATATGTGAGAATACCAGGGCCAACCTCAGTATCCTGTGTGGGGAAAGAGGGGAGGGAGTGGGGAGGGAGGGGGGAGAGGGGGAGGGGGACCTCATCGACTGCCATGTGCACCTATGTCCTTATCACTATTTACTACATTATGATGTGAGACTATAAGACTATAAAACACCAATAAAAGTATGGGTTTTTTTTCCCTATATGCATGACTGAAATTAAAAATAGTAGATAGGTATTAACTCTGCAGTTGTCATGTCTGAGTGTGAGAATATCTATATAGCTTGAGGGAAAAAAGGAAGAGGAGGAAAGGATTCTTAGGTGTATCAGGAAAGCAGCCTTTAGCAATCAGTTCAGTAATCATGTACTGCATCATGATGTTTCAGACAAGACAGACTGAGTATAGAATGGTGACCACATATAAAAGGGTCACCTTCTGGCTGTCCTCACGTGGCTAGGAGAGAAAGGAAGCAAGCTCTCTGGGGTTCGTATGGACACCAGTGCTATCATGAGGGCCCCACCTGGATGGCCTGATCTAATCCTGTATCTCCCAAAGACTACATCACCAAATACCATCATTTGGTCAAGTTTTCAGTGTATGAATTCTGAGAGTACATGATTCAGTATTTTATGTAGGTAAGGTCCCAGAGCAGCTAAGCCTAACACAGTCACATAGAATCAGACTCAGTCTGATGAGCTCAGTCCATTAGCCTTCTGGTCTAACTAGACACGGTCATCAGATACTAACCTTTACTTCAAGGGTAGACTTGAAAATTATCCCTTTCTCAAGTGATTACAATCATATTTCCTCAAGAATATTACCAAAGTACAACATCCCCGATTCCCTATGCAAATGTAAACATCAGGAGAATTAACTGGAATTTTTGTAAAAGTTTAATTAGCAGTGATCGTTGAGTCTTATCCTGAAGATGATTTCTTTCTAGAACAAAATAGAGCTGAGTAAAATTTGAATGAATATGGTTTAAATTGGAAAATCACTCACTATGTAATAGAAGTACCAAATGGATTTGTGGATGGAAACTAAATAGGTTGGAAATGGAGGAGAATGCACCAGGGATGTCGTTCTTCATGTAATACCCTCCCTGTGTCTGATGGAATTAGAACTGACCACTTCCTCTGTGTCTCACGAGATGGAAACGCCAGCATAGAGGAAAAAGGTTAGAACTAAAATTCTTAAGGTCCACATGTAAAGCCGAGAGCATTGATTATCAAATCCATGAGTAAGTGTACTCTTCCTGCAATTAAGCCAAGCTCCTTGAGGATTCAGGCCATGTATATGAACAGAGCATACCTTGCTTAGCCATGCATGGTACCTGGGAGGCAATTAAAAATAAACAATGACTACCTTTACTTCAAACAATCTATTATTGGATTTTCTCAGTCTCCCTTTGAACATTCTCCTCCATAGTCATACAGTAAAACTTTACTTCTCTCATGATAGCTCAAGTGGAATTTTACGTTGCCAAGTGTTATAATGTCCTCAAATAGCCAAAGTGACTTGACAATTTACATATCATTTCCCTCTGTCCCTAACTTCCCAAATCTTATATTACAGGTAAACTTGAAAAAAAAAATAGTCCATGAAGATTGCTTTTATTTATTCGAAATGATATCCATTAGGTGAATTTCCAAGGCAGATATATTTTCTACAGCAGCACTAAAACTTGGAACTGCTTTGAACACTGTAAGAAGGTAATAAATGCTTGCTGCTAGTAGTGGGAAATTGGTTACAAATATAAAAGTTGGTCCAAATAACTTAGCAAGTGGAACTGTGTTTATGCATATGTAAATTGAGTTAAAAATATGGCAATTCTTCAGATAATTTAGTAAAACCAGTTCTACAAATTAGGAAAACATAGTGTAGTGGGTCTAAATTATTCACTTAGAGATGTGAGAAGATTCCACCTATATTGTTGGCACAGGCAATTTCACTTTGCTAGGAGATATGCAGTTTCAAAACCGATCTACTGAAATCAACTTTTTCTTAAAACGAAATACTTCTTCAATGTAACCTAACATTGTTTGATTACATAACTCTGACCCTCACACCATCAAGGTTTTACTTGACTTTTCACACATAATTTCATTCCTTGATTTATTTGTTTAAGCATGCATTCAGGCTTGCCATGCACGGGCCCTTTGCTAGACATGCAAGCTTCAAAGACATGGACTGTGGTCCTTGCCCACAAGACCTGCTGTTTAACTGGTGTCTTTAAAATCTATGTGTAACATTATAAAGTCTTTTTTTATTCCATTGAAATATTTTATCTAAATGTATTTGTTGCCTGTTTTTAATGACTGTACTTATTTTACAATCTCCCCCAAACCTCATCTGCATCCAAAATCTTCTACAAAGACCCGCTGCTATTTATAATACATGTGATTTTTAGTAGAAGCAGTGACAATAGAAGAACAAAGATAAACATCACAGTCATCTGTACAGTTAGTTAAATGCCAATGTTGGTGTCTGCCTTGCCAATATTTCTTTAGAATTCAGAGTAAAAGGATAACGATGGGGCTGGGGATGTAGCCCAGTGATAGAGCACTTGCCTAGCATGCATGAGACCCTGGGTTTGAGCTCCAGTACCACCAAAGAAAAGGAGAGAGAGAGAGAGAGAGAGAGAGAGAGAGAGAGAGAGAGAGAGAAGAAGAAGAAGAAGAAGAAGAAGAAGAAGAAGAAGAAGAAGAAGAAGAAAAGGATAATGATGAGTCTTGGCCAACCATCTGAAGCTAAATTGACAATCTGAAAAGAAGCCAATGAAAGAATAAAATATTACATTGAAGGCTCCGAGTCATAATTGGAGCTTAGGGCTGTTCATGCCACAGAATTTGCTTACAGTGAATTCAGGTCCTTTTCCCTTCAAAGTAAGCAAAGATAGTAGAAAATTTTTCACTGTTCTACTGTTCATGTTTTCCATGAACTACATACTTTCTGGATAATGATTTTTATACTGACAAATCATTTAATCTATCAAAATATATTTTTGCTAATAGTAGTACAAAATATAAAAATGATTTTGAGGATGTAAATGTATTCTTTTTCATATACATTATGTTTCATTCTTTATAATAAAAAAATTTCTAAGTACCTCTAACTTTTAAGATCACCTTTTCTTTTTACATTTTTAAAATTTTTATTGTGTGTGTGTGTGTGTGTGTGTGTGTGTGTAAGTAAAATGGCTCAATTTCTTATCTTAAATGTAAAGTAATCCAATTCTGTGGGGTTTTAAGATTCTTCGTGCAAATGTAACTGAAACTCATCTCTTCAAGGGATGTTCTTTCTTCCCCCTAAACTCCTACACTTTAGGAAAATTATCCAATAAGACTAGAAAGACAGATATGAGTGTTTACTAGTTTGTTTGTTTGTGGAACTGGAGATTGAATCCAGGAGAATTCTACCTCTGAGCTACACACCCAGCCCTATTTTATTTATTTTTAATTTTGAAACAAGGTCTCATTAAGCTGCAGAGAATCTTGCTAAATTGCTGAGGCTGGTCATGAACCTGTGATCCTTCTGTCTCAGCCTCCCAAGTACTGGGACACTCAGCTAACATATATGTGTTGATGCATAAATAGACCTTCATGGAATATTTACAAATATGACTTATAGATAACTGCATGACACACCTAATTCTGTGTAAAATAAACTATTTTTATTTAGGTACTATTTAGAATTCTGAAAATAAATCCTGAAAGAAGCTAAAGGAGGAAAAATCACCTTCTCTACAGAGGAGCAAAGGTAAGAATTGCATCTGACTCCTGCTCACAAACCATGCAAGCAAGAAGAGAGTGAAGGGGATCATTTGAACTAACAGGGGGAAAACTCTTAGAATTCTACACCCTGTGAAATTTTCTTTCAAATATGAGGGAGAAATGAAACCTTTTTTATTCAAGCAGAAATTGAAGAAATTTGTTGTCAAGTAGACCTTTCTTAAAAGAAATGCTATAAAAATTTTTTTAGAGAGATGGAAAATGCTATAGATCAGAAACTCAGATCTGCATAAAGAGCATTAGTGAAGTCTTGAATGAAGGGAAATATAAAGCTAAATATCCTTTTATATTTAAATTTTATTAATTATAAGTATGTAATTATATACGCAATCATATAAATTATGCTGAAAACTATATATAATTACATAAGTGTGCATGTTTATATGTAATTATAATTACATATGCATATTATATATACCTATATATGCTTATGTTTAACTTAAGCAAAAGTAGCAATGATGATGTAAAGAATAAAAGAGAGGAATTAGGGTTATTTTTGTTATTATAAGGAACTCACTACTCATGAAGCAGTATATTTATATGAAATTAGGCTTCAGTTGATTATAAATATGTATTGTAAACTGGAAAGCAACCACTAAAAACATTTTAAAAAAAAGTATAACTGATATGCTAAGAAAGAACAGAAAATGAAATTATATAAAATGATCAAAGAAATCACAAAAGGAAGAAGAAGAGAAGATCAGAACAGAAATGCAAATCTACATAAAGAAAAAAAGAGCATCAAAAGATAGAAACAAAGAACAGGGTAACAAATAGGAAACAATGCAATGTCAGATATTGATTCAACTATACTAATAATAACTTTGAACGTCAGTGCTGTAAAATGCCCCAAGAAAAAGCCTAAGATTGTAATAGTGGAACCAAAACAAAGACCCACAATTTTACTGGGATCTCTCCTTTATCTAAAGTCTCTTGTTTCCTAACTTTTCTCTAGCTTCAACATATGAGAGAAAATGTACAACCCTTCACTTTCTGAGACTCAAATAGTGGAAGGGAGTTAAGGGAGCGAGGCAGGGAGGAGAGAATCCAATAAAGGAAACAGTTCAAATAATGCTGTGTACACACAAGAAATAATTAACGCCCATCTCAATAACACGCATGGCGAGAGGGAGGAGCAGAGTGGATCCAGAGGGAAACACACATGCACACAGCAGTTAGAAACACACCAGAAGACCCTATCTTAAATACAAAGACACGTACACTAAAAGTAAGTGGACGGGTAAAGGTTGATCATTCTAACACTAATTAAAAATAGGTGGGAAATAGCTATAGAAATTTCAGACAGAGCAGAATTCAGAGAAGGGAAAGTTATCAGGGACAAATGGGGTACTACAGAATAATAAAGGGACTAATTCTTCAAGAAGATACAATGATTCTTAATGTGTATGTACCTACAAGAAAGCATCAAAATATTGGAGGCAAAAATAGAATTGCAAAGAGAAATGGATGCATTTGCCATTATAGTAGGGAAATTAAGTACCCCTCTGTCAGAAATGGACCCAACAGCAGGCAGAACATCAGTAAGGACACCGTGGAACTCAAGATCACCATCAACTGGATAGAAGAGACGCCTGTAGATTACATTCCCAACAGCAGCTGGACACACGCTATTCTCCAGTCCAGAGAGAACATTCACCAATACAGACCACATTCCCAGCCATAGAGCACACTTAGCAAATTATTAAAACACAGAAATCGTACGATATATGCACTTGTACTAGAATGGAACTAAACTATGAGAAAGAGAGGAAAACCTCATCATAGAGATTTAAATAATTCATTTTGAAATAAACATAAATCAAAAAAGAGATGTTAAAATAATTTGAACTAAGTGAAATTAAGAATCCAACTTATCAAAATTTATGGACTTCAGCAAAATTATTTTAAGGAAAACTTTGTAGCATTGGAGGCATATAAAGGAAAAAAATCCTTAAAATTGATACACTTCCATTCATATGTGGAAGCTAGAGAGAAATTGGGAAACAAAGGCACTGCAGATTAAATGAGGGGAGTACTAGCAGAACAGTGGAAAGGGACGTGGGAGGGAGATGAGGAGGGGCAGGGGGATTACTGAGGGAAGCAGTTCAAGTAATGCTAAGTCATATTTGAAGCTAGCAATACCAACTTCAATGTTATTACAGGAAGGGTGAGGGAGCGGAGTGCATTCCCCAGGAAACACAACAAGTGCTGTGTGCATGTGTGTTGCTGTCACAGTGAATCGCATTGTGATGTGTAATTACAATGCACCAATTAAAAAAAAAAAGGACTTTCTGCATTGCTCAGTACTTGACACAAATTAGGCATTCTATAAGTATTTTTGGAAAATGCAAAAGAGAAAAGAGGGGAGGAGACAGGAGAGGAGAGAGGAGAGAGGAGAAGCGCTGGGACTTAAGGTTTTGGCATCTGTCATACACACTTTAATACAATAACCACTTCACACAATGGCCAGAAAACAAAATGATGCACAATCAGACAATACCACAAACTGTGATATTTTGCAAACTTAACTGGATCCCACATAGTTCCCAATACCTATGAAGAAAGCTAATGCAAAGAGTTTTTAGCAAAGTATGCTAGCCAGAAGGTATCTGTGGCTGACCCGCAATCACACCTCCAGAACTGAGGGGTCCCCCAATTTTCTGGTGCCAATTCTACTCCAATTCCAGTTCAACATGGCATCCTTCAAATGTCTTGTTAGGTTTTGGATTTTTTAAATAGCAATGTGGACTTCTCAGAATTTCCTCCAGCATTTATGATGCTTTTTTCTCTGGGTACCTAGAGGGAAGTATTCATCCTGAGAGTCTATACTATTTTTCATTTCAGGAGAGCCGCAAGCAGGTCAGAGCAGACTGCTTCCTCCTTTTCAATTTCAGGTATATTCTCTTAATCCTCGCCTCCATCGCTGCCCAGAGGATCCTGGATCAGTGGTTTTTAGAAAAAGACAATAAACGCATGTACCTATGGGCCCTCAAGGAGTTGATACATTTCTGAAAAAAATATAAATCAATGAACAAAGGTAGCAAGAGTCAGACTTTAGTTTAATGTAGGAAACATTGCAAGAAGTTGAATAAAATTAGCTGGTTGGTAACTCCAGTAGAAATCTCTCGGAGTTCAGCATATATATAGGAAATTGTGAAATGGGAGAGAGGCACTAATTTTTGATAATCCACTGTCAAATACACACACACACACACACACACACACACACACTTTTTTTCTTTGTGTGTGTGTGTGTGTGTGTGTGTGTGTGTGTGTGTGTGTAGTACCCAGGGGCATTCTACCTCTAAGCTACACCCCCAACCCTATTTTTTTTTTTTTTTATTTTGAAACAGGGACTCACTAAGTTGCTGAGGGCCTTGCTAAGTTGCAGAGTCTAGCCATAAACCGGTGGTCCTCCTATCTCAGCCTCCCAAGTACTGGGATTACAAGTGTGTACCACCACGCCTGGCTTACTGTCAATAAATATTTGATACATTGCCTGATGATGGTCACCTTAGAGGCTAATTGGAAGGTAATTGAAGACACAGGAAGATTGACAGCGAGCGGTCTAGTTGATGAGGTGAAGGCAGGATAGATTTGCAATTGGGGCAGTAGGTCAAAGATTAGAGAAAAATGAGATACGTACCTATTTCAAAGTGATTGTCAGAGAATGTGGGTGACTTGTGGTTGTGAATTTAGGGAGCTGCTGGAGCAAGGGGATAGGTCTAGACTATGACCGTTTTGACTCATTCGGAGGCCAGACGAGAACGAAAGAAGAGGGTGAGGGTTGAGGATCCCAAGAAAACCACACTGAAGCCACGAGCGTGCTGTCTGTGAACCGCCTCTGAGGTGCGGACCAAGCCTTCCCACCCGCCTGCCTGTGGTTTGTTAGCTTTATGCTTTCATTTTTAAATATGTTTTTCTTGGTGCATTGTAACCATACACAACACACACACCACACACGCACAGGCCCCTCTCTGCTTCCTCCAGAATTCTGCTGTTTTGCTTTCCCAGTTCTTGGTCTTGTTACTTTCTTCCTCTTCTAACTTTGAAACTCTAGCTTACACCCATGGTATCATTTGTTAAACATGTTATTCACTTTTAAATAACAAAAGAACTTTAAATATGACAGATAGTACTATTTTTATTCTTACTTCAGGTACTGGAGACTGAAACCAGGGACCTTCTACCTCTGAGCTGCACCTGCCACCCCCCACCCTCAGCCCTTTTTATTTTTTACTTTGAAACAGGGTCTCGCTAAGTTAGTGAGGTTCTCATTAAATTGTTAAGGCTGGCCTTGAACCATTACACTGAATTATTCATTTATAATAATATATCTGATCGCATTTTCTTATAACAGAAGGAACCCTTCAGAATGAGTCTAAGACATATAGAACACAGTTATTTCTAAGAAGAATGTGAAACTCCAGAAATTCCTCAAAATAATTTACCATTTTGCATACCATGCCTGGTCCATTTTCCATTTTTTTGATAGCAAATTGTTCCCAAAGGGACAAAAGACTTGCCAAAGAGGAGCAGCAAAACGGGGGGTGCATGGGGATTTGCAAAGCATATGGTCATCTTCTACTGATAAAGTAACACTCAATCTGTTCAGGAAGGAAGATTAAGCAGAAAAGTGAATTATTCAAATAGTTCTATAGGCACGACCATTATCTCCCACTAATATGGAAGTCTCCTTGAAAAAAATAATCTGACTGATTCTTATCCCTGGTTGAAAACTATGTCCTTAGTAGAAATACTGACAGAAACACTGAGGTTTTCTTTATGCATCTGGGTTTGTGAAGTTTAAGATTCTGAAAGCTATTATTTTACATACCAAACTTATTTGTTTATTGTGGTAATGGGGATTGAACTCAGAGGCATTCTACCTCCGAGCCAAACCCCAACCCTATTTTATTTTTTATTTGGAAATGAGGTCTCACTAAGTTGCTGAAGCTGACCTCAAACTTGCTACCCTCCTGTCTCAGCTTCCCAAGTAGTGGGATTACAGGTGTGCACAACCACAGATCCAATTTAGTGTAACAAATTCAGTTGTTACCTTAGTCTCACAGTCACAAAGAAAAGGTCTTCAAAGATATTATGTTAGCCACCTTCAGAAATGGAAATTTACTTTCTTATAAAACTGCAGAATTTTGAAAAGGCAAGGATAGAGTCATCCTTCCCAAGTCATGGGACAGCTGGGAGCTATTTTCTTCCCACGTCAGTGGAGATGGCATTTTGGCGATGTGTTGAAAACTCTTTGGACAAAATGGAAAAAAAAAATCCAGGGTTTTATTTCAGAATGTTTCCTCGATAGTCCTAAGGAGCAGGATTAAGATGGGAAAGCCCAAGGTAACTGACGAGGTCGTTTACCGACACTGCTCTGTCACCAGGCCCCCGTGCGTTGCCTTTTGTTTTGGTGGTGCTGGGGACTGAACACAGGGACATCCTACCTCTGAGCTACATTTAAACTCTATTTTATTTTATTTTTTTTGTTTGGGAACAGGGTCTCACTAGGTTTCTGAGAGTCTCACTATGTTGCAGAGGCTGTCCTCGAACCTGGAATCCTCCTGTCTCAGCCTCCCAAGTACTGGGACTACAAGCATGTGCCATCATACCTGGCTCCCAAGGTGTTTTTATTCATAGAAACACCTAGTTTCTCTCTCCTCAATTGAAAAACATAATTTTAAACCTTTTATATTTACACATAAAATTTAAATATACATATACACACCCACACATATATACATATATGTGTATAAATGTACACACACACACACACACACACACACACATTCTTTTCATTCTTTTTTGTTTGTGTGGTACTGGAGATTGAACCCAGGGGTACTCTACCTCCCAGCTATACCCCTTCCCTTTTTACTTTTTGTTTTGAAACAGTCTCATGAGATTACTGAGAGTCTCCTAAAGTTGCTGGTCATGAACATGCAATCTTCCTGTCTCAGCCTTCAAGTACTGGGATTATAGAGTGCACTTTTATGTACATATTTTATTTGAAACATTTTTCTGTCAAGACACTCAAATTTTCCTAGTTTCCCATACGTTCAATGCATCCCCAAAGGCATTATTCTTTGCCACATTTTGGATGCTCTCTCCAGAGTAAAATTCTAAGTTCCTTTCTTCTTCTTAATAACTCCCACCAAATCTATTTTATATTCTACACCTCAGTAGAGGAAAAGCTTCTAAGTTCAACTAATTTGAGCCTTTCCTTTGAAGATACCCAAGCCAATGAGATCCTGGCAGAAAAGGAATTCCACACAGATTTCCTTATTCTAGAGCAGGGGTCAACAAATTTCTGCTCAGGGTCACATAGGAAATAGTTTAAGATTTATAGGCCAAGCAGTCTCTGCCAAAGCCACTCAGTTCTGCTCTTACTATATGAAAACAGCCACAGATAACATGTAAATGAACAGATGTAGCTGTGGGTTTTTGTTTTTTGGTTTTTGGTTTTTGTTTTTTTGCGGTACTGAGGATTGAACTCAGGGGCATTCTACCTCCGAGCTACACCTCCAGCCCTATTTTTTATTCTTTACTTTGAAACCAGGTCTTACTAAGTTGCAGAGTGCCTCACTAGGTAACTGAGGCTGGCCGCGAACCCGGATCCTCCTGTCTCAGCCTCCCAAATGCTGGGATTACAAGCGTGTGCCACCACGCCCAGCACTAGCTGTGTTAAATTAAAAAAAAGAAAAAAAAACTTCATTTACAAAAGTTGATAGATTTGGCGCCCAGGCTATCGCATGCCAATACTTGCCCTAGAGTTTCACAATAATGCAACACGCATCAAAACAATTTGACATTTGAATTTAATGAATTGTACAATTTCTATAAGAGGAGTCAATAGCATATGAAATTCGATGATTTTGTCTATTTTTCCCCCAATGAGTAAACTCTTTTACTTTTCAGGCCAGATAGCTTCAAATTATTTGTATAAGGGCATCTTGTAAATATTTCTGCTCTTAAATTTAAGTCTGAAGGAAAAGAAATTGCGAAATCTATAGATCTGTCTACCTGTCTACCTACCTATCTCTGCATGTGCATCCAAGCATACTCACACATACACACAAACACACACAGTGGAATATTACTCAGTCATCAAGAGGAATTCAGTACTGATACGTGCTATGACTTAAATAAACATCTAAAACATTATTCTAAGCAAGAGACACCAGTGAAAGGACAACTATGACATGATTTCTATTACATGAGATATCACGAACAGATAAACCAAATTGACAAAAAACAGATTGGTGGTTGACAGAGGATGGAGGGAAAAGGGAAGAGGGGAAATACATAATCAGTTTGGGATGGTCTTCTGAGATGATAAAAAAAATTCAAACTAGCAGAGGTGGTGGCTGTGTGACACTGTTAATGCATTAAATGCCACTTAATTGTACTCTTTAAAAAATATTTACTTATATAGCTGGATGTGGTGGCACATGACCATACTCTTAGTACCTGGAGGCTGAGACAGGAGAATCACAGGTTCGAGGCCAGCCTCAATAATTTACTGAGACTCTCAGCAACCTAGTGAGACCCTGTTTCCAAAAAGAAAAGAAAGAAGAAAGAAAGAAAGAAAGAAAGAAAGAAAGAAAGAAAGAAAGAAAGAAAGGGCTTGGGAGCTGGGCATGGTGGCTCATGCTTGTAATCCCAGCATGAGCTGATAGGAGAAGACATAAAAAGAGGTTACTGCAGAAAAGGAAAAGAAAAAATGCCCATAAACCAAGGAAATTACAGTTACCCTCACTTCCATTAAAGAGCCACATATACTCTTTGTCTTATCCAAAAGATGCTTTCCTGACCCAAAATGCCCTTATATAGTATTGCCTGCAACTAAGCCTGCCCTTGGTATACATTGGGTTAAAATGCAGTGCTAGCACTCATGAACCCTGGCTGCATGCAGATACTGTGATGGCTTGGTGACTTCACCTTGGCCGAATCCCATGCAAGGATTTCTCTGTGCATTATAACTGTTCAGAAAACATGAATATTAAGGGCCCAGGTAAAGACATTGATAGCTTCTTCAAACACTTTATAAAGTTGATTAAAAAAAAAAAAAAGATGACTTTGGGAAACAGGTGGAAAGCTCGCTGATTTCAATGAGAGTGGAAGCAACCCAGTGTACAAATGCGAAAAAGCTTAAGACATTTAGGGATTACAATCACCAAGTCTTGAAAAATGCTGGTGTTTGCTTATGGAATGGGATACTAAGTAGGACCCTCCCTGTTTTATTTTTGTTTGCTTTGTTTTGAGAGTGGGGATTGAGCCCAGGGTCATTCTATCTCTGAGCTACATTCCCCACCCCCAGCCCTGTTTTATTCCTTATTTTGAAACAGGGTTTCACTAGGTTGCAGAGCACCTCACTAAGTTGTTGAGGCTAGCCTTAAACTCTTGATTCTCCTGTCTCAGCCTCCCAAGTACTGGGATTACAGGCATGTGCCACTATGCCTGGCCTTTACTGGGTTGCTGAGAGTCTCACTAAGTTACTAAGGCTGCTCTCAAACCTGTGATCCTCCTATCTTGGACTCCCATCTCAGTTTATACAAATGTTCAACAGCACAATTGTGGTCCGTAATTCTCTTTCTTGGTGTGCTGCTCAAGCAAAAGGGTATCAGGTGAAATGGCAAAGTTAGGCTATGTCTAGACCTAACCGTATCTCACAGATAGAGATGTTCACAGGCTGTTCTCTTTTTCCTAGCAGACATGTTCACAAGTACCCAGATGCGACTTCCAGTTCCAACTTCCTTGAATCAGCACAGAGTCACTTCTCTGCTGGTCACAGATAACTAATACGATCCCTTGTCGGTCCAGGGTCCCTTGGTGAAACCCTGCAGTGGCCGCAGAGTGCCTTCCCTTTATGTGCCACACTTAGCGGGGACTGTTATACTTGAATACAGGAGAGAAACGTGGTGATGGTAGCATGCCAGGCTCCTGGTGTGAGCAGGTGCGTAGGTGCCATTACTGACTACTGAATGCACCCACAGTGAGGGGCAGGGAGAGACACGGCAGGTGAGTGGTGGCAAGTTCAGGTTCAGACACAGTCGTGCACCACAAGCAGCATTTCAGCCAATGGGAGGCCACACGTGGCGGTGGTCCCATGAGACTGACTCCTGGTGGCACTGTGAACATCTTAGTTTGGGTAAGGGAACCCTGTGATATCCAAACAAGGACAAAATCAGCTAATGGTGCATTTCTCAGAAGGTACCCCTGCCATTGCACACAAACACATATATCGACATTCAGCTGCCGAGTGAGAGGTGACGTCGGCAATAGGATACACCATCCGGAACTCAGAGAAAAGGGCAAGGCATGGAAGAGAGTTTGGAGATTGTTGGCGGATACACAGTAAGTGAGACAGCTGCAAAGAGAGGAGGACTCGGGACAGAGCCCTACAGATTTTCTCTACTCAATAGTCAGGAAAAGAGGATGAGTCAACACAGGAAACTGAGAAGCAGTGACCAGAAAAGAAGGGAAAAAGAACCCATGGCAAAAGGAGACGTCAGAACGCTGTGGTCGGAGCCAGCGTGGTGGTGCACGCCTGTAATCCGGCACTTGGAGGCTGAGGCAGGAGGACTTCAGGTTCACAGCCAGCCTCAGCAACTTAGTGAGATCCTGTTTCAAAATAAAAATAAATAAATAAAATCAAGGCGGGAGTGTAACTCAGAGAGAATGCCTGGGTCCAATCCCCAGTCCCCTGGATTCAATCCCTAGTACCACAAATAATAAATAAATAAATAAATAAATAAATAAATAAATAAATAAATAAATAAATAAAACATTGTGGTTGGAAGCTCTAACATTCTGCTGAGATGTCAAGTAAACTGAGGGCTAAAAATCACTTCTTACTCTATAAGGAAGGGATTCTGGATATAAGACTGTTGGATTCTCTTCAAGAAAACCCACCCCCTTGACTGCAAGCCTAGGGAAGGGCACTAATCGGGTTCATTTGGGATTGGGGCTTTTGCCAGAAGTTGTAGCAAAGTTAAGAGGGGAGATAAGCCTAATGCATTTTCTAGAAATGTAATATTATATATGATTTGGGTTTCTCATTTATTGTGTGTGTGTATGTGTGTGTGTGTGTGTGTGTGTGTGTGTGTGTGTGTGTGTATGTTGGTGGTATAGTGGATTGGACACAGAGGCATTCAGCCTTTTTATTTTGCAGTGGGCAGGGCGGGGGACTGGGGATTGGACCCAGGCATTCTCTCTCTGAGCTACACCTTCAGCTTTTTTTAATTTTCTTTTATTCTGAGATGGACTTGAACGTGCCATCCTCCTGCCTCAGCTTCCTGAATACCTGAGATTACAGGCATGTGCCAGAAGGCCTGGCCTTTTTGTTTGTTTGTTTGTTTGTTTTAATCTGTGGGAACAAATCAAAAAGGGTAATAGAGTTAGGGACAGAATCTGGTGGAAGTCTCCTGTTTCCAAGCTTGCTTTGCCCTCCCTCCAGGGAGGCTGAGTGACACTGAGAAGGGCAGGCAGGCATCCGCAGTGGACATCGAGTCACCAAGTCAGGATCCAAGAGGCCATCGCTGGCATTCACCCCACACATGCACAGCAAGCACTCAGTAAATATTTGTGAAATTGAGTCAGGAGAGTTGTAATCCCAGCAGTGGATAAATCCATTTGTAATGGATTTGTCAGTAGGTTGTGGCTGTAGATGGGCTCCTGGTGGGATCATATAGATGGTTCCTCCTCCCTGCCCCTCTCTTTTGCTTCTGGCATCCATGGTGTGAGCACAGCCCATGTGCTCTCCCTCTCCGTTTTCTGCCTCCATGCCCTGAGATCCAAGGCCCCCAGCCTTACATGGACTGAACCTGAAACTGTAAGAAAATAAATCTTCTTTCCTCTAAGTTATGTGGTCAGTCTTTTAGATTATGGCTACAAGAATGCTGGCCAGAACAGTGGTATTCTAATACAAAACTGGAACAATTTTTTTTAAAGCCTTTTAAAGTATTTGGAGCCAGACATGGTGGCACATGCTTGTAATCCCTGTACTTAGGAGGCTGAAACGGGAGGTCGAAGGTTCGAGGCCAGCCGCACCTACTTAGTGAGGCCCTCTGCAACTTAGTAAGACCCTGCTTCAAAGTAAAGAATAAAAATAGGGCTGGAGGTGGAGCTTGGAAGTAGAATGACCCTGGGTCCAATCCCCAGTACCGCAAAAAAAAAAAAAAAAAAAAAAAAAAAAAATCTGGATATTGCTAGGCATGATGGTTCAGGCCTATAATCCCAGTACTTGGGAGGCTGAGACAGGAGGATCACAAGTTCAAGGCCAGCCTCCGCAATTTAGCCAGGCTCTCAGCAACCTAGCGAGATCCTGTTTCAAAACAAAAATAAAATAGGACTGGGGTGTACCTCAGAGGTAGAATGCCCCTGGCTTCAATCCCCAGCACAAAAAAAAGTTAACCAAAGGTCTATAGGCCTATTCTTGTCAATTCTTTTTACCCACTAGACAGTGTCTGCCTTTGAACAAAACATTATGAGGCATGCTAAAAAATAAAACACGATTGACAAAAAAAAAAAAATGAGCTTCAGAAACAGAGAAACTGGGCATAGATTTTGGAGTTATCAGACAGGAGATTTAAAAGAACAATGACTCGTGCTAAGAAGGTGAATGAAAACAATATTGAAGGAGAGAACAAAGTTGGAGAACTAGTACTGCCTGACGCCAACCTACATCAAGCTACAGTGATCAGGACAGTATTATACAGACATCATTGTCATAATCATCATCATCATCATCATCATGAAAGAAAAATAGACCAATAGACCAATGGGACAGAGTAGCCCCAAACAGGGCCACACAAGTACAGCCAAATGAGCTGCTCAGTGGAGGAAAGGAGCCTCAACAAGTGGGGCTGGAACTCTGAGACATCACAGGTTCAGCTCGGAGTACATCTAGGAGTAGATCTACACCGCTCACAAAAATCAACTCGAAACCAACCACAGCACTACTGTAAAACACAAAACTACAAGACTTCCAGAACATAACATACAGATAAAATGTAGGTGACCTTAGGTTTGGTGATGCCTTTTTAATTTTTCTTTTCTTTCTTTTCCTTTTTTTTAAAGTACTGGGGATTGAACCCAGGGGTATTCTACTTCCCAGCCACACTCAAACCCTTTTTATTTTTTATTTTGAAACAAGGTCTTGCTAGGTTACTGAGAGTCTTGCTAAGTTGCAAAGGCTAGCCTCGAATCTATAATCCTCCTGTCTCAGCCTCCCCAGGACTGGGATTACAGGCGTGCACCAACATGCTTGGCTGCAATGACTTTTTAGATAGGACAAAAAGCACAGCTCACAGAGGGTAAAAATGGTGATATTGGACCAGAATAAAAGTAAAAATCATCCAGCAGTCACACTACTAGGTATTTACCCAAATGAGTCAGAAACTTACATCCACACAAAAACCTCTACACAGAGATGGGAGAGGGTGAAAAACAGAACACAGGTTGTTTTCTGTTTGTTTTTAGTAAGGTACAATTTCTTTTTTTTTTTTTTTTTTTTTTTTTTTGCGGTACTGGGGATTGAACTCAGGGGCGTGCTATACCCCAGTCCTATTTTTTTTATTCTTTATTTTGAAACCGAGTCTCACTAAGTTGCGGAGTGCCTCACTAGGTAGCTGAGGCTGGCCACGAACCCGGATCCTCCGGTCTCAGCGTCCCGAATGCTGGGATTACAAGCATGCGCCACCATGCCCGGCTGTAAGGTACAATTTCTCTCTGTGATATTATGGCAGGTACACGCCATTGTGCATTTATCAATATTCACAAATTCTCCAATGGAAAAGAGTACGTGTGTGTGTGTGTGTGTGTGTGTGTGTGTGTGTGTGTGTGTATGTTACTGGAGATTGAACTTAGGGACATTCTACCTCTGAGCTATACCCCAGTTCTTTTTAATTTTTTGTTTGTTTGTTTTGAAACGGTCTCACTAGGTTGCCTGCTGAGAGACTCACTAAATTGCTGAGGCTGGTCTCCAACCTGTGATCCTTCTGCCTCAACCTTCAAAGTACTGGGATTACAGGTATTATTCTCCTTTCTATTGTTGAATATTTCACAGTATCTTTAGGTCTGTGTAGGTGTCTATCTACATCTAAAACAATGATGTGGTGTTAAAAACAACAACAACAAAAAACTTTGTCCACAAAATTTTCCTGCTTTTTCAAAGATTAATTTTTTTAAAAACATAAATTCCTAAGGAAGAAATAGTGGCATTCAAAGAATTACTTAAGAGGTTGTGCTCTATACTTGGAAAAACATACATGAATATTTTAAGCAAGTATTTAAAGCCATCTGCATATAACGTACTACTAACATTTGGCAACAGCGGCTGTATCATTGTCTTGCTCTGATGATTCTAATTATTTCTCACTTAATGGAGCTGTGAAGCTGAAGCTGTTTGATTACCAAATATGATTTTAGAATTACATTATTCCACAATCATAAGGAAATAGCTTATAAGTAGCTATGTGTTTAAGATTTTCAGATCTGATGTTTGTCATCAACACTATATAAAGAAGTAAATGAAGCCGGATGTGGTGGTGCATGACTGAAATCCTGGAACTGGAGGCTGAGACAGAAGGATCTCAGCTTCGAGGCCAGCCTCGGCAACTTAATAAGACCCTCAGCAATTTAGTGAAATCCTGTTTCAAAATAAAGTAGGGATGGGGGTGTATCTCAGAGATAGAATTCCCCTGGGTTCAATTTCAGTACAAAAACAAAAGGGAAGAAGGAAGGAAGCAAAGAAGGAAGGAAGGAAGGATCAAGAGGCAATAACAGAGACTGAACATTCAAAAGAGCTAAAATTACAGAGTGCCTGGATATTTTCATTCTGAAAGCTCTTGAAAGGTTTGTGAACATCTTGGTCATATTTCAATTTGGTATCTCCAATTTTATAAATCACCTGAACAAAGTTTGCAAAAATGTTTTTTATTAAAATATCTTGTTTTCAATAGCATATAATTCCTTTGAACAACTTCCGATGATTTTTATACTGTACCTACCCTGGTTACAGCTGAATGAAAAATTTGGGCAAATGGTTAAAATCTTTTTAGCTATACTTATTTTTACTTGTTAGAGGTACTACTATACCAAATTAACAAACTCAAAATGAGATTTTCATTTTGTTTTTGCTTCTCATTTTTTTAAATGTCTTAGCATGCATAATATAATGAAGAGTTGATTGGAGGAAGAAAATAAATTGAATAGAAGCAATGGTGAAAACACTTCAGGTGTGGACAGAAATGCTCTTAGTGTTGGGAGATGGTGGTAGGTGTCTTCTGAGTGTCCAACTGTAGCCAGTAATACCATAAAAATCGATTCCATCTGTTTACTGTACAGTGAGCATTTACCTCTTGGAGAGCATTGTGCCATGTGTCAGCCACTTTTATGCAAAGACTGATAAAAATTCAGTTAGGCCTTTAAACAGCATATGCTATATCCTAGTGCGGTGATTGAATGGTAAAGTAACTTTCAAGTGCCAAAGGACAAAACTACAACAATTTAGTTTAAAGATCTGAATAGCTTTCTTTTCTATTCTAGAATTGCCCAATATTTCATTCCATAAAACAGAATAAGTGTTCCAATGAGTTCAGCAGAATCAAAACAAAACAAAAAGCAAAACTGGGCATGGTGGCACACGCCTGTGATGCCAGTACTTGGGAGGCTGAGACAGAGGATCACAGGTTTAAGGCGAGCCTCAGCAACTTAGTGAGGCCCTCTGCAACTTAGCGAGACTCAGCCTTAATGAGGCCAGCCTTGCAGCTTCGCGAGACCTTGTTTCAAAATAAAATACACAAAGGGCTGGGAATGTAGCTCTCAGAGACAGAATAGCCCTGGGTTCAATTTAGAAAGAAAAAAAAAAGCAGATGGGTTATTGCAAAGTTATTTCTCTTTCAAAGTGGGGACAGGAAGACAATAATAGAAAAAATAAATGACTGGTTAACATCAGTCGACTTCAGGTTCCTTTCTTTTTAATGTGCTTTTATTGGTGCATTACAGTCTCACATCATCATGTAAATCATGTTGACAGTGACATACATGCACACAGCACTTGGTGCCCCCCACCTCCCCATCTCCTCCCTTCCCAATACAGAGTACTGGGATGACGTGGGTAAATTCACATATGTACACAGAGTTGCTGGTAGTATTTCCATTAATGAACCTCAGCCTTCCTCCTCCCTTTCCCTTAGGCCACCTCCCTGACTCACCGAGGTTTCTCCTCCATTACCTGGAGCCTCTCTGGTATGCCAATTGCTCCCTAACTTGCACATATTAGAAAAAACATATGACTCCTCACTCTGTGAAAAGATTAAGGCGGAAAGAACTTCATTAACATAATGGTTTCCACTATGCTTTTATGTGCCAATAGAAAATTTAAAAATAAAGAAAGAAAGTAAACTTAATACTCTGTTTTGATTTTTAGTCTGGTCTGTTGGAGTCCAGTGCAAGAGGTTAGTCCAAGCCCATCCCGGCCCTCCCCTCCCCCGATACTGAGATTGGTACTGAGTGTCACCTGCAGTGCGCTCTTGCATTTCAGGAAGCCGGGTCCAAGGCAGAAGACTAAAGAGAGGCAATAACGGGAAGTGTGGACACACTGGAGGGAGGAGCGGGTCGAAGTCCACTAACCTCCAACAGAGAAAATAATAGCTGTGGATTTTCCTCATTTCATGTCAAAGACAATAGAAAAGCAAGAAATACCTTTCTTATCTTTGTAATTTTAAGCTACTTTTCCACATTTTTCACAAGGGTTTACTCTACCATATGTTCCATAAAAAGAGGCCTTTATCTATACTCGCATAAACACCCCCTTATAAGTTCCACAAATCTGGCCGCAGTCCCTGCTTGCTTCCCTGGCCTGCGCAGTCCCAAGGTCGTGATGATTTTGCACTTTCCCAGAGGACAGCCTATCTGCCTTATCAGCAGGTGAATCAAGCCCAGGCTCCTTTTTCAACCTTTATCTGTGAGGCTGAAATTTCCTGATAAATCAGACCTGAAGCCATTGCAGGGGCCTGGATATCTCGGCTTCTTACTACACACCCAGCTCCCATTCCACGCCAGTGCCCCAGCAGCACCCTTCTGGAATTCCCTATCTGATGTCTAGGCCCTTGGGCTTATCCCGAGCGTGTGCCCCATGCTCCCTAAGGACACATTATTTTGTATTTTATATAATTCCTCACTTCACAATTAAATTACTCGTTTTCATTTCTGAGTGTCTAATATTGCAGAAGACAATTTAGACATCTGATTCGACTGACTGATTCAATGTCAACTGGCTGTCCTTACAGCCACTTTGCTTCCAGTAGGCATTTCCAGGTCAATGGTGGCCTTATTTTATTAAATATAGAGAATTGAATTATGTTTTTCTTTCCAATAAATATAAATTTTAAATATTTATCTTAACATGTTAGTAAAGAAATTTCTTTTCTACTACTTTTCATAACTGTTTGAAAACCTCCTATTATTTTTATTCCCAGAAAAAGCAAGTTAGATAAAATTAACCCTTTTATTTTTCCTCCTTATTTTTTAAAGTTTTTTATTGTCTTTTATACTTTTTCAGGCTTTGGTCAGAAGGATCTTTCCTCCTTTTTTCTTCTCTCTCTCTCTCTCTCTCTCTCTCTCTGTCTCTCACTCTCTTCCTCCCTTCCTCCCTCCCTCCCTCTCTCCCCTCTTTCCTTCTTTCCTCCTTTCTCTTCCTCCTTCCTTTCCCTCCCTCCCTCCCTCCCTTCCTTCCTTCCTTCCTTCCTTCCTTTTTTCTTTCTACTGGGGTTTGAGCCCAGGGGCATTCTATCTCCAAGCTACATCCCAGACCTATATTATTTTTTAATTTGTAATGGGTTCTGGCTAGGTTGCTGAGAGGCTCGCTAAGTTGCTGAGGCTGTAGAGGAACCTGTGATCATCCTGTCTCAGGCATCCCAAATGCTGGGGTTACAAACATCCATCACCCCACCTGGCTTCTTTATTTCATCACTCTTACCATCTTTGTCTTTTAGGTATAAGCATAAGCTCGCTGATGAGACTAGAGTGATCAATCTGTGTATATTCTTTTGGGGGAGAGAACAAATAAAATATAATTTTACATTAGCCATAAATAATCACTTTTGCTTGAATTTATTCCATACAGATATAAAATAACCTACAAAGACTTTTAGAGAACAATTATTCAATTATTTGCTTTGAACTGATTTTTGTTGGAGGAAAGCAATACTTTCTAAGCCTGTCATAGCTATATTTCATTATGGTATTTTTTAATTAATTAATTTACATATTATTTATTTTGTGGTGCTAGGGATGGATCCCAGGGGCACTCTACCTCTGAGTTATGCCCACATTACTAGTTTAATTTTTATTTGAAAACAGGGTCTCACTATTTTGTGGGGGGCCTCACTATAGTTGCTGAGGCTGGCCATGAACCTATGATCCTCCTGTCTCAGCCTTCCAAGTACTGAGATTACAAGCATGCAACACCATGCCCAACTTATGGTACTTACTTATTGATTCTGAATAAAGAATTTATAAATTTGTTAGAAATATTTTATAGATTTTTTTTGGATACTGCCTTGAACAACTCTAATAGCTGATAATTCTTTCAAAAGCCTTTTGAAGATAATAGAAAATTATGCCTCAGCTACTTAGTGAGGCTCTCTGAAACTTAGTGAGACCCTGTTTCAAAATAAAGAATAAAAAAAAGGACTGGGGGTGTAGCTCGGAGGTAGAATGCCCCTGGGTTCAATCCCCAGTACCACAAAAAAAAAAAAGAAAGAAAATTACGACTTTTAGTAATCAAAGTAAACTGTAGACATTTCAATTAATATTTTACAGGCAGTTGAACAGAACAAAATTATAAGCGTCACAATGCCTCTGCTCACATTTGACAAACCAAAAGGTAAGACAACTAGCAGCTTATTACTTAGAAGGATCCTGGAGCTTGACGTACATGTATTAAATTTGGGCAGTCTTGGTGAAAATGAGAACCGGTTTCCTCATTATACAGTCTGACATCCTTCATCTAAAACCAAATGGGATCATAAAGGAAGAGAAATGAGAGATATTTTCTGCATAAAGAACCATATAATGCTTTACCTCATTTAAATAATAGATTTATAATTTTATTGCAACTGAATTATTCTGCAACACATGAACATGTGGAGTAATGCCACATGCTCTACAAACAAGGTTGATGTTTCTGTATAAATACTGTGTGCGCACAAGTACTCATCTTTTTTTATTTTGTCTAGTCATAGTCATTTTTATAGTTTTTCATGCACCATTTTCTACAAATTTGAAACCATAATGAGGTAATTTTCCAAAAATAAGATGAAAAACTACTTTTGGTGGGAAGCTGAGTCAATGAGACCAATCTGACAATATTTAATGCATCTGTGAAATTTCTTTTCTTTTCTTTTTTTTTTTTTTAACTAGAGATGGAACCCAGGGGCATTCTACCTCAAGCTACATCCCTAGTCATATTTTATTTTTTGTTTTGAAACAGGGTCTCACTAGGTTGCTGAAAGTCTTGCTATATTGCTGAGGCTGTCCTTGAACCTGAGATCCTCCTGTCTCAGCCTCCCAAGTACTAGGATTACAAGTATGAGCCTCCGTGCCCAGCTGCATTTTTGAAGAATTCTAAATAGCTAATGTGCACCATTCCTAGAATATATCATTTAAAATAAGACTTTAAATTCCTGGAGATAGTATCTTTAAAGAATTAACTCAGCTAGGCATGATGGCACATGTCTGTAACCCCAGGACTTGGGAAGCTGAAATCAGAGGATTGAAGGTTCTAGGCCAGACTCAGCAACTTAGCAAAACTCTCAGCTCCCTAGCAAGACCCTGATTCAAAACAAAAAAGAGTACTGAGAGTGTATTCAGAGAAAGAATTTTCCTTGGTTCAATCTCCAAAACCACTCACACACACATACACACACACACACACACACACACACACACACACACACACATGCACACACGCATACACATACACATGAAGAATCAACACAAATTTGTGGGGATTTCATAAAATGATATAATTACACACTAAACAATTTAGTCATTTTGCTTTATTCTATGTTTGAGCTATTTTCCAAATTTTAAAGCAAGCTTGGAAGTAGATAGAGACGTTCATCCTGTTATCCTCAATACTTTTCTGTACACTTAAAACCTTTCATCATTATAAGAAAATAATTTTAAATACTTAGTATTTTTCATTCCACAGGTACCAATAAGACTCTGAAACTTAGAATTTTATAAATGACTGTACCTGCACATGCAATTACTTAGCAGAAAAGGAAAATACAGATTCACAAAACATAGTTTATTATGCTTAGAACTACAGCATACGTTTAAATATGAACAAGAGGAAACCTCCTAATCTCGTCAACTCTACCAATTTCTACCTAAAATTCTTAAAAACAGATAATAACATTCATGATCAATCAGATTTCTTAGATTATTGAGTGACAAGGCTCTTAAATTTTAATTCCCCATTCCTTTACATACTCTTTTTGAAGTCACAAGAGAAAAATTCCAAAATTCAGTCAACTGAATAAAGATAGGAATTCAAAATATAGAAGCCATCATAATATTGTAGCAGTACATGCTTGTATCGGGTGTTTTTCTTAACTAGAGTTTATACTCAGTAAAGGTGTGCTTTCTCTAGAATACCTGGGAGCACCTTTTTTTGCAAAATTTAAAATTGCCTGCCAGGCAATTTTCGAACATGTGCCTTGGGCTGCCACACATGGGGCAGAGCACCCCTCCAGGGTGGTGAGGATCCTTTTTTCTAAAGGACATGCGCCCTGCCACCATATTGCAGTTGCATGGAGGTGAAGGGGACCCACGACCTCTGGAATAGGCAACAAACCTCTAGGCAAAAACTGCAAAGCAACACCCAAGGCTTTACCAGAATGCATCCATGGCAACCCGAAACCCACATGTGCACCCAGGTCTGAATGTTTCAGGGAGAAGCAAGTACATCAGGGTGGTTGGGGCATCCCGGGGGTCATGCGTGTGTGTGCTTGAGTGTGCAAGTGTGGAGTCTGGATCTGCCATTCTGTTATATCCTTGGTGGTTCATATGGCACAAGGCCTCCTCTCCCAGGGTAGGGAGGAGCTGGCTAGGGGCTTTAACAGGCCAGCTAGGAAGTGCCCACCATAGATATGTTTCCCACGGGGAGACAGAAAGATGAAGCACATCTGGAAACCTCCAGCAGAGGAGACTGGGTCTCAGCCAAGTACCTACCTGCACTTCCACAACTAGACAAGCCAAGATGGGAAATAAAACTTCATCCAGCAAAAAGGCTCCCAGGGAGGGAGAATGTTAGATAAAATTCCTTCAGAAAAAAATCCTTCAGAAAGCCCCCCAGAGCATATGCTCCAATATTGGGAAGAAAATCCCAGGACAACAGGCAAAAAGAAACACCAAATGATAAAATAAAATACTGCTATTTCATTTGGACACAAGAACCCATCCTCAAACCATCAGTATTCTGGCTGAAATTTGGTTCCAGTGAGGATTGGGTTTACTAATTATTAATCGAATATGTCAGTGGTAAAAAGTCCTACTACCTAAGAAGAAATAGATTATGCACTTTGCTGGAAGAAGGAACCTGTAACTTGTTCCCTATAAAAGCAGAAGTGAATGAGAACAAGGGCAAAAATGGCAATCAAGAGCCCCTTGACTTTTTACCTCCCCCCTGTAACTCAGGGAACCAGCTGACTGACCCACCTCAAGCCACAGAGGAGGGAGAGGGAGAAGGGAGGGAAACTGAGTCAACTGCAGCAACTTCAGGCCCCCCACCCATTATGCACCTCTCTTCCCTGACGGATTCAACAATGTAAGCAGGATGTCCAAAATTTCCCTTTTCTTTCTAAAAAAGGACATCCACAGGCTTTCTACTCACTTAGGGAAGTTCCTCTGGGTGGAGGGGCTTTGTAAATGCCCCCCTAACTAGTTCCAAGCTTAGCACTCTAAGAAAGGAACTCAAGTCTCCTATAGAGGACCCCCACAGGATTGCAGACCAATTAGATCAATTTCTAGGGCCCCAGATTTACATGTGGACTTAAGGTCCATTTGGGGCAACCTCTCTACTGGAGAGGAGAGGGCGGCCATTAGATGGACAGCCATGGCCAAATGGGAAGGAGAACACCCAGCAGGCCCTGGTGTCCTGGCTGCTGAGGTTAAGTTTCCCAATCAGGAGCCCTCATGGGATAACAACAACCCAGAACATAGATGTCATGTGTGGGACCTTTGGGAACTGATAATTAAGGGGATTAGAGAATCTATACCTCAGTCCCAGAACATGACTAACTCTTTTGATGAACAGCAGGGAAAGGAGAAGGGGCCAGCTGATTTTCTTAACAGACTGAGGGACCAGATGCAGAACTATTCTGGGTTAAACGCAGAGAACTCTCTTGAACAAGGAATGCTCAATTTACATTTTGCAATGAAGAGTTGACCAGATATTGCAAAGAAGCTACAAAAATTAGAGAACTGGGAAAATTAGACCTTGGAGTAATTGTTAAGAGAAGCTCAAAGGGTGCATGTGAGGAGAGATGACGAAAAACAAAAGCAAAAGGCTAAAATAATGGTCTCCATGATAGAACAAGTAACCCAGGGGAGAACTGGCCCCAGAAACTGGAGACAAAGCTCCTCAACCCAAGGACCATCTAAATGGAAAAGAAAAGATAAGTGTTACCAGTGCAAAAAGGAGGGCCATTTCAAAAGGGAATGCCTGGACCTAAAGAAGGAGAAACTGTTATACCCATATGACCTTTGAGGAAGACTAGGGGAGTCAGGGGCTCTTTTATGCAAATAGGTCCTACCAAGAGCTTTTCACAAATTTTCAGGTGGGATCTAAAGGGGAGGAGTTGACTCTGGAGCAGCCAGATCCTCCCTTGCCCATCATCCCCCCATCCTTGAGGCTACCTAATAAATCATTAATGGTTGTTACCATATGGAAGAGAGATGCTTTCTAAACCCATGATGAGGGAAATACTGGACCAATTACACCAGGGACATCAGTGAGGCCCACAGGCTGTGTGTGATGCTGTCTTAGGGTCTGTGGGTGTATGAGCATTTACACCATAGCTAAGCAAGCAAGTGAGGGCTGCAAGCTCTAAGGAAAAAGCCAGCAGGTGGGAGAAAACCAGGAATCAGGCCTTTCCAAAGTATTCAAGTGGACTACACGGAAATGCCAAAGCTGGGGCAACTTACATACCTTTTGATAATAGTTGATCACCTTATCAACTGGGTTGAGGTGGTCCCGCTTCGGAGCGCCACAGCCAACAATGTTATTAGGATATTACTAGAATCCATAATTCCCAGCTTTGGATAAGTTGAAAACATAGACTCAGATAATAGAAGTCATTTTACTGCTGCTTTTTCAGGGGACTGGTAAAGGTCATGGGAATTAAATGGTAATAGCACACACCCTGGCATCCCCCATCTTCTGGTAAGGTAGAAAGAATAAACCAGATTCTTAAAAAACCAAATAACTAAGTTGGCCATAGAAACCAGATTCCAGTGGACAAAATGTCTCTCGATTGCCCTCCTTAGGATTAGAACAGCTCCCTGTAAGGATACTGGTCTGTCACCATATGAAATCCTCTATGAGATCTCTTATTTGGGCCCAGGTCCAGACATAACAACCATGGAGACCAAACCTCAATTTCTCAGAAATTATGTGTCAGGTCTCTCCTCTTCCTTGTCCTCTCTTAGGGTACAAGGATTGTTAGCCCAAACCCCAGCTCTTGAATTTTCATCAACCTGGTGAGAGCATCCCGATAAAGACCTGGAGAGAGGACAAGCTTGAGCCAGCCTGGGAAGGACCATCAGGTGCTGCTTATACCAGAAACAATTGTTCACGCTGCAGAGAGAGGCTGGGCTCATTACACATGAGCTAAAGGGGCCCCAGCTCCTATTTTGAAATGACAATGGACCATCACTCAGCACCTAAACTCTCTCAAGTTAACAAAAAGACTAAACTTATTCTGGTTTTTGGTTCTGTTGAACTTCCAGGTATAGGGTAGCCCTTACTCAACCCAGGTAACTATTAATGTAACTATAAGAGAAAACCCCCTAATTATAACATTAGTGCATGTCAAGTTCTGTATCTCTGCCCAGAACCAATCCAGGTGATGAAACAAAATAATCAAAAAGCAAGTCCCTTGCTCTACTTGGGGCAAGTCCCGGGGGACCACCCCATGTGAAGGGTGGACAGCCCCACCATATAGAGCTGCTCCAATTCCAAGGGGGTTAAAAGAAAAAAAAAATCAGGTCTGGAGTATTTTCCCTTGACCTGTGCTAACTTACAGTATAATCCACCCTTGCTAACTCGCAAGCCAGGAAAGTCAGCCCCTTCCATTAGATGCTGGTCTGGTCTCCAGGCAGACATGTCAGGAGATCAGCCCATGGAGAGACTTGCTGTTAGACGAGTTAATAATTCAGCCTCAGCTGCTAATATCAACCACTCAACCCAGGCTACTAGAGTAAAAATAAAGGATTTACACCAGATGATAGAAGTTAAGACAGTTTATAGGGAAACAAATACCTGGTCAAGATGGACTAGAAATTCTGCCAGCATCTCAAACAAAAGTGACTTTTTCACTTATGCATCAGCAGCTCAAGTGGTGCCATTTCCACTTGATGGACCTCAGACCCAACAGGCATGAGATGCATGATAGCCCTCTTCCAGGACAATCTAGTATGGGGCAATGAGTCTCTCCTGTTCCCCGTCTCTCCTGTTCCCAGTGGTTCACGGTCCAAAGCAAGAGCCCCCCAAAATTGTAAAGTCTCCAGTCCCAAACACTAACTATACCTCGTGCCTCTTAAGGTGGGAAGGACAGTCAATGTTTTGGGGCAATTTTTCTGGCTGCAGTGAGTGCTGGTCCTTTGAGGAGCTAGGTAATCACTCTGCATTAGTGGTTGCCTGAGCAAATGTCTGGTGGTACTGTGGAGGACTGTTACTTGAGACTGTACTGGTCAATTGGAAGGGAATTTGCACTCTGGTACAATTGGCAATTCCTTTCACCCTGGCATTTCAAACCCCAAGTGAGTCACCCTCTAGTGAGTCATTGACTCTCTCTTATATGTTGACTTGATCAGGATTTCAAAGGGTGGTCCCAATGAATTTAAGGCAACAAACCAGGTTGCTACTTGGTTTAAACCAATATTATTTTGGTGGTCCACTGCTAATAAAAGGGAAGATGATCTTTTCCCCAGTGTGAAACAATAGTTTGGAAAACAAGGAGAAATAATGACTATGGTCATAATATTTCTTACAGTATTTGGAATAAAGATCCTACTAGGATGAAGTATAATCCTCTATATTAGAGCCATAGCCCCAAGACAGGCAGAGATAGTTATAACTGAACCATCCTCCACAGATTACCAAAATAATCTCTTGTCAAACACCTTTGAGAGCAAGAGTCACCGAATGTTAATAAAATTTGAAGAAAAGAATAATAATGTATATTAAAAGGGGGGATTGTGGGAATATAATTTATCTTTTCTTTCAAAGGAGTAGCTTGATTTAAACCACCATTTTGTAATCTAGTAGGGACTTAGATTCCTTCACAAAATTATCATCTCTTCAGAGACTGTAGGTGTTGACCCTCCCCTGTCTTCTCCTGTAGCTGACCTGGAAGAATGTGAAGCTTTATCTTCCACCAATAGAAGTTCATCACAGGAGGAGCTTTGTGTTAGAGATATAATACCCACTGTGTTCTTCCTCAGGTGTTCTCTCTCTCTCTCTCTCTCTCTCTCTCTCTCTCTCTCTCTCTCTCTCTCTCTCAAATATCTGGGAGCACTCTCGCAAAAAAGTAAAATTTCCTTGCCAAGCAAATTTTGAACATGTGCCTTTTCTTGGCACCATGAAAAGTTATTTCTAACAATTCAATCCCCAGTAGTGGGGGAAAAAAAGAGTTCACTTAACCTGTAAAAAAATCTTGACTTCCAAATCCAAAATAAGGAGGAAAGTGGTAACCCATCATCTTTGAAGTTCCCAGTGTCTCATCTCTGAGTGGGGACCAGGCCCAGTGGAGAGTCACTGATACTCCATCTCCTTTCTTCTTTCTGCCCAATTGGCACCCCTGTGACTGCTCATTAAATCCCTCTCTATTTAAAATATCCAGAATGGTTTCTTTTCTCAGACTGGAGACCCCTAACTGATAATGGTAGTGTAAAATATAGCTGACTATTTTACTCTCAGTTTAGCTGTGTAATGGGCATATGTAAAAGAAAATAGAAGAAATATAAAATGTATTATAATTACAGATTATTCTTACTGTTGTCACTTTTTGTTTTGTTTTGTTTTACTGTGGCACTCATGATTGAACCCAGGGCCCAGGGGAATGCTACTTCTGAGCTATACCTCTAGTCCTATTTTATTTTTTATTTTGAAACAGGGTCTAAGTTGTAGAGGGCCTCACTAAGTTGCTGAAGCTGGCTGTGAACCTGTGATCCTCCTATCTCAGCCTCCCAAGTCCTGGGATTACAGGCATGTCCCACCACACTCGACTACCCTTATTACTTTTAAAAGCTGTGTAAATATAATTGGAAGTATGCAAAGACAAAAAGAGGTTAAGTCTGAAATCAAAGGCAATTGTGCAATATGTTATTTTCTAAGCAATTTATTTCTGTATTCATAACTAGGAGCCTCAGCACCTATTGGGTAAAGGAAAGACAATGAACACTAAGAGATTGTTTATCCAAAATGATCTTGAGCGACATCAACTCACAGCGAGCAGCCCTTCAAACATGATTCTTGTCAAAAAGAAGAATTGCAGAATGTTCAGCTCCTCAACAAGCTGCCCAGCAAATGCCAAGAACTGTAAATAAATGGTTATGTGTAATAAAATTCTAAGATGAAGGTAAGAAAAGTGTTCAAGAGAATTAGATAGGTCACTTAAAGTGAATTCTATATTTGAAAATTCCAGTAGAGTGTTAATAACACTGAATGGATTGTTATCATTCTAGGAATTTATCTGACAATTTATTAGCCAGGAAATATTAGAATCATTTTGTTATCTTAATAAATATAGTTATAAAATATCCCCTGAAAAGCTTATGTATTAATGTTCAGAACTGATGGAATTAAGTCATGAGAGTTGCAATCTCACAAGTGGGTAAGTCCATTGTAATGGATGTACTGGGTGGTAACGTAGTCAGATGGGGTGAGGTGGAAGAAGGTGGGTCCCTGGGAGTGTGGCTCAGGGACCGTGCTTTTGTCTTTGAACCTCTCTTGTTGAGATCTTGCTTGTTGAGATCTCATGCCCTGGTTCCAGCCCCCATGATGTGAAGCAGAGGTCTAGTGTGCGCTCGCTCGCTCTCTCTCTCTCTCTCTCTCTCTCTCTCTCTCTCTCTCTCTCTCTCTCTCTCTTTCTCCTTCCCACCTCTATGCCTTGAGTTTCACGGACCCTGCCTGAAGGGGACTGAACTCCAGAATCTCCAAAACCTGTGAGCAAGTAAACCTTCCTTCCTCTAAGTTGTGTGTCATTTGTTTTGGATTACAGCAGTGGGAATGTTGACCGAGACAATCATGTATTTTAACAACCATAAAATTTAATCTCCATTGATCTAATTCAATGTTTATTGATTTTTTACTTTGTGCTGGGAATTCCAAATATAATATCAAGCAGAACAATATATCCATTGCCTCAGAGTATAGTCATTTCTCCCTTAAATATTGGTCTCTCTAGCTGTGTTTGAATTTTAAATTCTGAAAATATAAGGCTCATTGTGTGTGTGTGTGTGTGTGTGTGTGTGTGTGTGTGTGTGTGTGTGTGTGTTACTAGGAATTGAACCCAGGGGCATTCTACTCATCACTATACCCCAGCCCTGTTTTGTTATTTTATTTTGAAACAGGTCTCACTAAGCTGCTGAGGCTGGCCTTGAACCTGTGAAATGTATTATAATTACAGATAATTCTTACTGTTGTTCTTTTCTTTTCTTTTTTTTTTTAATTTTGGTGTGGTACTTGAGATTGAACCCAGGGGCATTCTACCTCCAAGCTACACCCCTAGCCCTATTTCATTTTTTTTTTTTAATTTTGAAACAGGGTCTTATTAAGTTGCAGAAGGCCTCACCAAGTTGCTGAGGCTGGCCTTGAACTTATGATCCTCCTGTCTCAGCCTCCAAAGTACTGGGATTATAGGTGTGTGCCACCATGCAAGGCTACAACACTCATTTCCAAGGCAAGAGATCTTAGTTTGCTTTCCAAAATTTGAACTTTACATGCAGCATTAAGATTTCTATTTACTTAACAAATAATTGTACTTTAAAATTCACAGAAAATTTATCTAACATTGATGTCTCCTTACTGAAACTACAGACCATTAAAAAAAACATATTAAAGTGATAGAAATGATGAAAATCCAATGAGCTAAAAACTTAATTTTGTTCATTGAAAAAAATTGTGGTAAAAAAAACACTACTTAGGAAAATAAAAATAAATGTTTCTTGTTTTTTAACTGTGTGCCAGGCACTGTACTAGACACAGCAATCGAAAGGAGCATGAGGAGGCTCTATCCCATGGGTCTAACCTAACCTAGTTTGACAGGTTAAATCTACTCACTTTAACATTTACCCATATTCATGGCCAGGTTTCATAAAAGTAAACATTTTAAAGCAATCCAAAACATTTATACATACACACTTAATCCTAAATCTCCATAGCATAATTGCCCTTGGCATTTATGCTATGCATGCCTTTTATTGATCAATAAGCTTTCAAGTTTACATAAATCCAGCCATCAATAAGCTGAGTGCTATCCACAAGGGCTGGCTCTACTATGAGTTAGTTGTCAGCCTTTGGGAAACAACTATGTCTTCTGAAGAAATTGCATTTGGAGACAAGCTAGAATATTTGAAACTGATTTACTTCATGGTGTGGACTGAGCAAGCTACAAAAAGAAGATAGTTCTTGCTTGAATATTCCTTTACTCAGAGGCTTATTAACTTTTCCTTCCCAAAACATGGTAGAAAGATTTCAGAGTTTATGAGTGTTTTAGCTTATTAAGAGTCTGTGTAGATTTCTCTTCCAGTAATAGTAAAGTGACTGACTCCTATAGTTAACAATTATAAAGACAAGACAAAATATGAATAAAGGAATCATTTTAAACATTGGAAAGTGAACCAAGTTCATGGAATTTAAAGGAAAAACATTCTTAAAAATGAATGTACTGGGCAAATATTATGTGTTTATAACTTTTTATTGTGGGAGAACTTTGCAGGCTGAGAAGCTGGAGACGTTGTGAATGCAGAGCATGAACTGCGGGTCTGAGGGAGATTATCCTCAGAGAAGAGAACCACAAAGAGAGAGCCAAATCTATTTACAAGCTCAAGTCCTCGGATAATCCTGAACTATATAAACTCCAGGGTTTCAGGTGAAAGAAAAAGTCGCAGGCACAAAGAACTGAAGGGAAACTTCAACTGCTTTCTAACCCAGAAGAATAAGAGTTAGAGGTCATTATTTTAGCTAAGTTAACTGTCTGATAGAAAAAAAGTTGCAATTTCATGATTCTTCATTGAACAGTAACAAAATCCAAAGTCCACATAATATTTCAATACCAATAGCCATTACTCCCAAATTACTTGACATTTAAAAAGAATGACTTGGTATTTTTGGCAGAGATTGCATTAAATCTGTAAATCACTTTTGGTAGTATAGCCATTTTTTACAATATTTATTTCACCTATCCAAGAACATAAAAACCTCATATTCTAAGATTTTCTTTAATTTTTTTCTTAAGTATTCTATAATGTTTATTACACGGGTCCTTTATCTCCTTGATTAGATTTATTCCAAAGTTTTTTTGTTTGTTTGTTTGTTTGCTTGTTGTTGTTGTTGTTGTTGCTGTTATTTGGGGGTTTTTTTGTGTTTTTTGTTTTGTTTTGTTTTTGCAATACTGAGGATTGAACTCAGGGGCATTTGACCTCTGAGCTACACCCCCAGACCTATTGTTTATTCTTTATTTTGGAACAGGGTCTCACTAAGTTGCAGAGGGCTTCACTAAGTAGCTGAGGCTGGCCATGAACCTGTGATCCTCTTGTCTCAGCCTCCCAAGTACTGGGATTATAAGTGTGAGCCACCACACCTGGCTTATTCCAAAGTATTTTAATTTTATTAAAATTAATTTTATTTTTGAGGATGTATTCAATGGAATTGTTTTCAGGAGTTGTTTTTGTTTTTTACTGGATTCATAGTTGGTGTATAGAAAAGCCATCAATGTTTTATAAATTGACTTTTTATCTGGCTCCTTTGCTAAACTTATCAGCTCTAGAAGGCTTTTCATTGAATTTCTTGAAACTTCTAAATATAGGATCATGTCAATTGCAGAGATAATTTCAGTTCTTCTTTCCCTATTTGTATCCCTTTTATTTCCTTCTCATCTTATTGTTCTGGCTAGAATTTCAAGTACTGTATTGAGTAGGAGTGGTGATAGTGTGCACCTTTGTCTTGTTCCTGATTTCAAAGGGAATTCTTTCAGTTTTTATTCATTCAGTATAATTCATTCATTCTTCACAAATCCAGAAAAAAATGGTCCTAAATTAATATGAAAGGGAAAAAAAAGACCCAGAATAGCCAAAGCAATGATGACCAATAAGAATGATCACAATACCTGGTTTAAAATTATACTTCAGAAATATAGTAACAAAAACATTATTGTATTGGCACCAAAACAGACACATAGACTATAATAGAAGATACAGAGACTAATTTTCACCCTTATAGTGAGTTGATTATATATATATATATATATATATATATATATATGTATATTGGAGATTGACTCCAGGGATATTCTACCTCCGAGCTATACCCCCAGCCCTATTTTTTATTCTTTATTTTGAAACAGGGTCTCACTAAGTTGCAGAGTGTCTCATTAGGCAGCTGAGGCTGTCCACGAACTCGGATCCTCCGGTCTCAGGCTCCCAAATGCTGGGATTACAAGCATGCGCCACCATGCTCGGTTTATTCTTTATTTTTAAATAGGTCTTGCTAAGTTGTGGAGGGCCTCACTAAGCAGCTCAGGCTGGCCACGAACCTGTGATCCTCCTGTCTCAGCCTCCCAAGTACTGGATTACCAGCATGTGACACCATTCCCATCCTTATAGCTAGTTTATTTTTTGACAAAGAAGCCTAAAACATACACTGAATAAGAGACAGCCTTTTCAACAAATGATATATGGAGAACTGATTATCAATATGTAGAAGGATAAAACTAGACCCCTACAGAAGAGTCAATTCAAGATGGACCAAATACCTAAAATTTAAATCAGAAACTTTGTAATTGCTAGAAGGAAACATAGGACCAACTCTCCAACATACAGGTCCTGGCAGAGACTTACTCAATAAGACCCTCCCAAGCTCAGAAAATAAAACTGAGAATCAATAAATGGGATAGCATCAAAATAAAATGATTCTGCACAGCAAAAGAAACAATCAAGAATCTGGATAGAGAGCCTATAGAATGGGAGAAAAATCTTTGCCAGCTACTCCTCTGATAGAGTTCCAATATCTAGAATTTATAAAAAACTTAACACTAAAAATACAAATAACCAAATAAACATGGGCCATTCAACTGAATAGAGACTTCTCATAAAAAGAAATACAAATTGTCAATAAATATCAGGTAAAAATAAAAATGTTCAACATTG
>PVLC010004743.1:0-82367 GCA_004027655.1 Graphiurus murinus | reverse complement strand
AAATATAACGTAGGACCCTTGACATTCTGAAGCTGGCTAATCTCACTTGGCATCATGCTCTCTAGTTCCATTCAAATAAATGAACTCTTCTAGCCAGCTAGACTGCTAGTTCCCAGGGGCAGGGAGCTGCCTGGTGCTGGGTGAGGTCTCTCTCTCTCTCTCTCTCTCTCTCTCTCTCTCTCTCTCTCTCCCTCCCTCACTCTCCCTCTTCCTCTCCCTCTCCCTCTCCCTCTCCCTCTTTCTCTCTCCTCTCTGCCTCTCACTTGGGAGTGTTGAGCAAACACATAGGGACGGAAGGACACAAGGGGACTTCAGCCCATCTTAGTCTCTGGTCGCCGCAGACTCCCCAAATGACAGCACAGAGCCTCATCATGATTCGCAGTAGGGCAAGGCCAGGGACCCTCAGTGGTTTTATCTAAAAGTCTTTGCTAAGTGCACACCTGGTGAGCCAGGAGCCTGAGCTGATACCTTAGCCCCGGGGTGCTCACCCACCCTGAAAGTGTTTCTTTCTCCCTCTCCCTGCCTTTCTTCCCTGTACGTTTTATTTGAGAGCCATCCTTCTCCCCTCACCCTGAATAGAAGCAACTCTACGAGGACTTCGTACCTCCGTCCACAGCAACAGAGACCACGCTGTATTAGAAGGCACTTGGCTTCCCTGCTTGTCTGTCCCCCTCACTTTCGGGGTGATGACATACTTAGGTGTGTGTCCCCCAAGTCCAGCCCTGGATGCTGAAGGAGCACCCTCAGTCTTGGCTGAAATGTCAGACTTCTCTGTGTGCACTGTCTTGCACCCACATTCTGAGACCTTGAGTATGGCGATTTAAAGTTGACCCAATCCCATATTTTCATTCGCCTTTCACAATCCTGTGTCTTTATCCTCAGAATGTCTTTCATGCAACTCAGAGCTGGTCACCAAGATTTTTGATCTTCCTATTTTTTCCCCTCTTGGTTTCCTAGGGCTGCCTTAACAAATCACAATTTCTATGAGTGGCATAGAAGGACATAATTGTATTGCCCTCCAGTTCGAGAGTTAAATAATCAAGGTGCAGTGAGGGCCACACTCCCTCCGGATGTGTTGGGGAGCAGCCTTCTCTGCTTCCCCCTCACTTCTGGTAGCTTCCAGCAAACCTTGGAGTGTATGACTCTATCACTCAGCTTCTGTAGTTACCTCCCTGGTCTTCTCTGTATGTCTGTCCAAAGCTACCTCTTCTTCCTTTTATAAAGACATCAGGCCTTGGATTTCAAGGCTACCCTAAATCCCAGATCACCTCTTTCTTAACTTAGTTACACTTGCAAAAACCCTATTTCCAAGGAAGTTCACATTCTGAGGTTCCAGGGAGACGTGCATTATTCAGAGCCCATGAGCATCCATTCGCTGGCCACTTGAGGACCAGTGTTCACTCTTTAGGCTTCCTCCCAGGGAACACAAGCAATGGGGAAAGGAAAAAGGTTCCTGACTCCATCAGTGTCCAGCCCAGCAGCAGCTTCTTGTCAGTGTCAAAACAGACCTGACTTCGAGATTCAGGGTTACAGCCCTCAGGATGTGCAGAGCAGTGCTGGATTATCCCTGCCGCTCCACCACAGACAGAGAGGCATGGGGAGAAGGAAGGGAGAGAGGCGAGGCTGATAGAGAAGTAAAAAATGAGGAACACCTGCAGGATTGGCTATTTTCAAATCTCCATTAGCAGACAGACGATGTGAATGAGTGGCCATGCTCAGCATGCTCTGGGCACTTCTTGCCTGGAGATGGAGGTGCCCCCCACCCCCACTCTGCCTCTCTCGCCTAGGAGGACAAGCTGAGAGGCCCAGTGTGCATTACCAGACCATTTAGGAGCAAGTGCTTCCTCCCATCCCCCTTCCTGGTCCTCCCTGAGAAGGAGCCAGGAAAACTCTCAAAAGGCTAGCCCAGGACCAGGAGAGGGAGAAAACTGTGACCGAGAGAAGCAAAGAGAGGCACAGCGTGCAGGAGAAAGGCAACTTCCAACTGGAGCTTTGGCCCCTGCTACTGTTCAGGACTCCACCTACTGCAGAATGGAAATAACGATGCTTCTCTCTACTGTGCCATATTATGTCTCATCTAGGAGCTGCACGTGAGCTTCTTTAGCTTTGCTAGACCAGCATTGCTCTATCTAGCATTGTTCTCTTTATGACTGCGCCTTGGAGCACCCATGATTATCTGTTCAGGACCTTTCCCCTACATGATCCTGTTTTCTTAGCTCTCTTTTCTTCTACCTGCAAATCTGGACAACAGCACAGGGCAAGGAAACCCTGGAGAGTTCTAAGATGCATCAAACCCAACCTATTACCATGACTGCAGCTGGACGTTGTATATCCAGAAGTGCCTGAGCAAGGATGGTCAACATGAGTTACGCACGGGTGGGAGTCTCTGGGAAGTACATGGCTCCATAGCGAGAGATTCAACGCCTTGCTGAAATGCTGCAAAAGCTGGCTTATAAATATCTTTAACTACTAAATGGTCTAGAAAGTTTTAATAAAAATATTATTTAATAATAATACCTCTCCAACTGGCAAGGGGATGCTGTAACGGCCTCCGTTTTCCTCTGGATACTCATCTGGCTTGTGTTTTTCAAATGAAGTTGGATGTTAAATCCTTTTGCTCCCCCGATCAATTTATTCTGCAAATTAACTATATATGACAGAACTTAAAGTCCGTTACCACTCAGCTTTGCCTCACTGAAATTTATGCTGCTTCTCTGGCCGCTGGAGCCACAGGCTCAAATGGATTGTGGCTCTTGGTGGTGATTTGGAATTCTGCACAATTCTCTCGCCTCTTGGTCCTCATCTCTTGATTGTGAAATGTGCTAAGTGGGCCAGGCTCTCCACCTCAGTGACCTGCTCTCTCTTCTCAGACCCTCTGGTTTCTGCAGCAGTCTCTCCCAGACTTAATGAAGCTCTCATTAGGAGATGTGATTTTACCAGAGCTACAACCCAAACCAGTTTGGGAGGGGGACTCAAGTGACTTGGACTGGGTTTCAGCACCCTTTGTAAATGGTGGGAAGAGCTGGACCCCTGGGGAAAAAAGGCCTATGGGACAAAGAGACTGACCATGAGAATAACAAGGTGCAAAGTCCGAAGCTGGATCTCACCACAGGAGAGAATGGGGCGGCCAACATGGTGGAGGAACGAAGCACCCTGGCCAGCCATACACCAGGAATTGGTTAGCTCTGTGTGACTCAAGCAGAGAATCACTGTCACCACACAGAGGGCGGTCAGGAGTGAAGGGCACTCGGACACAGTGTCAAATGAACCCTAGCTAAAGGGAACAGAGGAGTTTAGGATGGATACAAGAAGTCTTAGAGGCAGGCTTAGCAGTGTTTGCTTTACATGTTTGAGGGCTTGTCACCTAGAAATGGGATCATATGATTTCGATGGATTTCCAGAGAATGAAATTCAGACCCAAGGCAGGAAATAATGGCGAGATGAGTTGATTGAGCTCAATCTTTCATTGAGTGTCTACCATGTGCCAAAAAATAGTACTCAGTGACCAATAAGAAAAGTATTCAGATAAATAAGGGGGAATAGAGCTCATCCTCCAGTATGCACAGGGGAGAGAGGGGGCAGGGAAGGAGGCAATGGTATAAGGGGTGTAACTGGAGGAATAGAAGAGATGCTTTAGCATGCATGGGACGAGTATTGAAATCGACTTTAGTGAGAAAGATCAGCTAAAGGTAGACACCTGGGTGATTTTTGTCATGGTTTGTAGCTGATACAAAGTTGGACGGACAGCCTTGGAGATGGCAAACCCTTGACTAGCAGAAGCATTCATGTAGAAGCTGGTCACTGCTTGTCAGATTTGTCAGAGCAGGGTGAGTATATCAGAAGCAGGAGTTCTACGCCCCCTTTGACCAGCCAAATGTTAAGCTTCTTTTATCCTGTGACCTGTTCTTCTCATTATTTCTCAAATTAGTGGAGCTGGGAATCTGCATCTTATCAGACTCAGGCAGTCTTCAGGTAATATGCTAAGATTCACCAATCTAGACAAAGGTAGTATCTTATTAACTATTGCCAGAGCACTTCTTTAAACTCTTACAAGCAACCCCAATACATAAAAGAGAAAATAAATGGGGAATAGACTCTTTAAGCTTTTAGTATCATTACCATTTGGTAAAGTGAAAAACTATTGTTTATGAAGTCATTCTTCAAGCATCTACTCAGAACCCCAGCATACAAGGGGACTAACTCAAAAACCACTGATTCAGATTCTGAAAACCTTGGCCTGAATTATTTCAGAAGTAACCAAAAATGCTCCAAATGTTTTGGTTACTGACACAAGCACCAGATTCTACCTCTGACCACAGTTACTTTGTCTTTTGGATTTTGCCAGACAAGAAACACTGTACAGTCAGTCTTAATTTAGGGGTAAATAATGCAACTCAGTGCTGGGTGTGGTGGTGCACACCTGTAATACCAGCTACTCAAGAAGCTGAGACAAAAGGATCAAAAGTCAGAGGCCAGCATAGGTATCTTGTGAGATCCTGTCTCAAAATAAAATAAAAAGGGTTGGGAATGTAGTTCAGCGATAGAGCCCCCCTGGGTCCAATTCCCAGTACTGGAAAAAGAAAAATAAAATGAGTCAGAAAACTTCTATACTCTTGACTAAAGAATAGATCTACTCAATCATGTAAGTTCACCTACTTGTAAACAAGGCGCTTCATGGAGAAGTAAAAGAAGACAACGCCTCCCCACACACAGACAGCCCCATTCAATAGAAGGGACACCCACAACCCAGTGGGGGCAGATGCAGATGTCAGGGTTAATGTCCTCCAGACAATGGTCATAGAGGTATTTAGTATAAAGAGATTTCAGTATTAATTCTTCTCATTCAAATGCCATAAATAAAAGTTCATCATTATGTCCAGCCAAGATTGTGTTGTGATTTCCTGTTACCTCCCTAAATACTTAAACCGTAGCAGAATTAAAACAATGTCAAATATTAAAGTAATATAATTGTGTGGACCCCAAACAGGTCCCTGCCAAGGAAGGTGGAGGCTGTTATTAACGTACCAGATCATGGTTGACAGCTATGATAGCCAATAAAAATGGCTATCTTGTTCTTTGCCCATTGAAGCCCCTATCACCACAGTCTTTGCTGTGGTTTGATATGGTTTGTGTATGCTTTCCAAAGGATCATATGCAGGAGTTGGTCCTTAGAGTGGCGATGGTAAGAGCTGGAGGGACATTTAAGAAGTACTTCTTAGTGAGATGTCCTTAGGTCACTGGGAACTCTGCTCTTGGAAAGGATGAAGGTAATCCTCAAGAGACCCTTGAGCTGGTCCTCATGGGAGGGTTGATATAGAAAGGAACAGGCCTGCCCACTCCCCAACCCTTTTGGCTTCCTGTCTAGCAATGTGATCTCTCGCTCTTGCACACACTCACACCATTGTGATGCCATGCACCTTGAGGTCCTCAGCAGAGCCAAGCAGAGACTGGCACCGTGCCTTGAACCTCCACTGAACCTCCAGAACTGTGAGCTAAATAATAATAAATACCTCTTTTTTAATAAAAACCCTGCCTCTGGCATTTTGTTATAGTAATGAAAAAAGGACCAGTATAGTATCCTTTAACATCGTATTCTCTTGTGCATATGTAATTGCTTTGTTTTTTAGTAAATAAATTATTGGGTAAAGGAACAGCAGCAGCAGCTATCACAGCAAGAGGCGTCTTGGCTCTGCAGAGGATGCTCCCAGACTCAATGGTGTGAGAAGACAGTCTCTGAGCAGGTTAGAATATCTGGAACCCTTGAGTTTGAACCATAGGTGAGGTCAGGAAAATAAATGCCTGGTCCTGAAAAGGCAGGGGTGAGCAGGAGAGCACTGCAGAGGCCCCATCATGTCTCAGAGTAAATGGCTAAGGCAGAGGCTGAGACTGTATCATATCCTAAGCTACTACCCAAGCTGGAAAAGCCTGTCTTCACCTACATTGCATCCTGGACTCAAGTTCAGAGCTCTGAGACATGTTAAGTTCCTTCTCTGCAAAATAGGTTAACAACAAAACTTACTGGGTTGTTCTGAGGGTTAAGTGGGATAAAGTATTAGCTCCTCATGGTAGTAGCCGTTGTTCAGCATTTTATTGCCAATATGTGGCACGATCTTGACACCCAATCGGCTCTCAATAAATGCACCATGAAGGAAAAAATATCAATGCTCAAAAACAAAGATCTTCATGGACTAGGGATATAACAAGAACATTCTGTAATAAATGAAGACTAACCATGTAGGCTTTAGGTCTGCAGGAATTCAAGCCACTAAGGTGGCCATAAGATTAGTTTCTACAAAGTGAAGGGACACGAAGTGTCCCACAATGGTGGTGAACCAAAGCTAGGCCCACAGGTGAAACTAGGATTGGGGAGGAGCTCCACCACCTGCCCCTGATAATGTGGCTGTAGAAGTTGTAACTTATTGCAGGTCTCTGACGGTACAGGGCTGGCTGCCTGAGGGGGGAGGAAGGGGCAGAGTTGGACCAGGGGCCTACCTGACTCCTGACTACAGTGCAGGAGCCACATAGCCTCCAAAAGCCAGGATGAGGAAGAGGGAAGGAAAAGCTGGTGCTGAATTCATAACCAGCTTGTGGCAATGGTCATCCATGTAATGCTTGTTGCATGGCATCGTGCAAAAGATGTGACTGGTTTGCCTAAGGGTGACCTCTCTGCATCCTTGATGGTACAGGCATGCTTGGTCAGAGTGACGTGGTGCCATGCTCCCAGGGGACACACAAGACCAGCAACCAGTCTCTGTGGGAGTTGTATTTTAATTAATATTAAAAGGAAGACACATGGAAAAGATACTGCTGACCATGCTGAACTTTACTTTGAATGAAAATGCAATACTAGTAGAATAAGATTAAGGTTTGATCTTCTGATCCACCTTTTTTATTTACAAAAGATTTCTTCCTGAAAAGTAATGCTAGTTGGATGGTGTTTTCCTGGAACAGTTGGTATATAAGTGGCAGCCTTTAAGGACTTCCTTCCTATGTCTTGAGTAACTGTTCATATACTTAGCTGATAAAACTAAGAGAGTGCTAGGATTTCTAGATTATCTTTTATTTCCACAGAAAAAAAGTCTCTATCCCTCTTAGGTATCAGCAAGACCCAGGAGGTATCTTTCCCCTGTCTAAATCTGGAATCAGAAACCCACAGAGAAACACAGACAATAAGCCACTCAGACATATTAAGTCATGAATTCTATCTATTCCCAAAGCTTTTGGCTATAGGATATTATATTTAATTTTCATTCCTGCAGTAACAAGCCTACCAGAGGACAATTAAGATATTGTCTTTATTCTTCTCTAGTGTCAAACAAATAGAACACAGCAGAATGCCATCCCTGTGCATACATGCACATCCCTAACAAAATGCCCCCAATGCCAGGAAATTAAATGGTGTTAAGAAATCTGAGAGAGCAGGAGTCCTTTAAAGTAGTTAAGAAGACTCATTGTATTTCCAAGTCCCTGGGGCACATCTAACTTTTTACTTTCAGAAACAGTGAGAAGCCAATTGTTGCCACCGAGTAACTGATGCCGAAATTTTTCATGTCTACTAGTTAAGTCCCCATCTCAAGACTGTTATCATTATTAGTATTTTTTTTAGTACAAATTGTTTTAGACTCTTCTGGTGCTTCTGTTGTCAGCCTCCCAGGACTTTTCTTTTCATCAAAAAGTTTGTTGACATCAGGCAAAAGTCAGAAGACCCAAACTGGAACTCAACTCAATTCAACAGAGCAAATACAAGGTTATTGAATGTCTATTTACAAGGTACTATGCTGGTTTTCTGAATATACCAAATGAATTATATGTAATCCCCACATTCAAAGGATGTATTATCTCACAGAGGAGATAAGACAGACAAACAAAATATAAGTACCATTTAAAAAGGAATCAAATAAGGACCAGATCCTATCAGGATGGCTCGACTCTAGGAAAGGCTTCATTGAGGGGGGCTGGGGAGGTAGTTCTGGGAGAGGTCTCAAAGGATAAGACATTCCTAGCAGCAAGAGATACCACTGATAGCAGGAGCTGGCAAACTTTTTCTATAAAGAACTAGACAGGAAATATTTTAGGCTTTGAGGTCATGCATGCAATCTTTGTCGAAGCTACTCAACCGAACCATATAGTGGAAAAACAGCTACAGACATTATGTAATCAAGCAGGTTGAGCTCTGCCCCAATAAAACATACATTATCTATAAATACTAAAATTATAATTTTTCACATGTCACCTTCTATTATTTTTATTTTTAATCATTTCTTACCTTGAGGGTCATAAAAAAAAAAAAAAAAAACCAAACCAAAACAAAAAAACAGCAACAGGCCAGATTTGCCTGCAGGACATAGCTTGCCAGCTCCTATTCTATTGAATTTTTACTACAAATAAATGTTTTATTATACCAGATCTCACTGAATACTTGCACCTGCTTGATGAGACCAGTATCATCAGGTCCAAGATAAAGCTTGGGGAACTTAGGTCACACAGATTTCAAAGGCCTTGCCTTTAGCCACTAAGCCATATGATCTCCCAATAATGGTAAAAATTACATATGGGGTTGGGACACTTTCTTTAGCCAGGAGCATTTGAAAATTTGAAAGTCCTTTCAACAAAGAATATGAGGCTGGCTCCCATGGCGTTTGTCTCGTTTAACATTCTCAGTGCTGTGACTGATAGGCCTGACCACACACAACTTAGAAGAAGGAAGATTTACTTTGCTCACAGATATTGGAGATTTCAGAGGTTCAGCCCATGTCAGGCTCAATCTGCAGAGCTCGGGCATGGCTGCAGGAAGCAGAGAGAGGGAAAGAGCAAGGGCTCTGCTCTCATGTCACTGAGACCCTAAACAAGAAAGGGAACAAGGGCAGGAGGGACCTTATGTAACCCCCCAGGGGCCATTCCCAGGGACTCCTCCTTGGCAACCAAGCCCCACTTCCATCATGGCTGCCTGGCTTCTGTGAGGACTAGGAGGACATTCTTAATCCAAACTATTACCGTTTCTCATAGTACACTCATTTTTAAATCTCTGTGATCGTCATGTTCTTTCTTTTCAGAAGTCATGTAGGGGATAGATATAAGATTTAGTAATTTCTATTTCCAGAGTATAACATTCCTCCATATTTGAAGAAAGAAAATCAGCCTTCCAGCATGTGTTCTGATCTCTCCTTCCTCCACGGTTGCCGGGAAGCCACACAGGGTAGGTCTTGCTCTCCCCTGTAGGTAATGGGTATACTTGGAGATGGAATTCTCTTGAAGTCACTAACTTCTCTCATTCCTTTATCACTATTTGGAGCCCTAATTCTATCTTACATGGGTTCTTTATTTCCTCTTGTTTAAAAGCAATTTTATGTACTAGAGAAGAGAGGAGAAAAACAGGGTAACAAGGGTTACCGTGTTCTTTCCACCAACTGTTAAAATTGCTCCAGGTGGTGGTCTCGGCCCTCTTAGATCACCTTGTTTTCTGAACAGAGCTAAAATATCCTTTAAATTTGGGTCTTTCACAAGTGTCTGATCACACTGGGATGTGGATTTCCTGGTGATACCAACAGGTTCGTGTGTCATATATGTCTATTAAAGACTTGCCTGTGTCTGGCACTATACTAGGTACTGTGGAGCCCTCTGAAGGTGGTATAAGATCCTTTCCCCAATGAATTAGTCTTGGGATACAAGACCTGCAAAACCATGTAATACTAATAACAACAATGATATCAGTTGCTCCATATTAAACATGTTCTAAGTCCCTGACACTGTGTTAAATGTGCTGTTTGTATTCCATCAAATAAAAACCAAATGTGGATTCAGGAAGGAGAGCTTTATTCTGAAGGACTATTGCTGAGGTGGAAGTGGAGGCTACCACCATACAGGGGGAGGAACATTTGCAGTAGGGAGAACACTCCCCATTGTGATGGGTCTACAAGGTGCTGAAGGGCTAGGCAGAAAGAGCCAATGTTTGGAGAGAGAAATAAAGCTAAAAAGAATGAGGTGTGGGGCATTGTCAAGATGGACAGATCAGAGGCCAGCCTGCTCTCTCGGTGGCCATGTGCTGGCTCAGGCTGAGGTTGGGCCAAAGATTGAGGGCCTGGAAGATGGAAAGAAGGTGTACCAAAGTTTGATTAACAAGAATTTTGATTTTATTAACTGGTGGAGACAATGCAACTGATTGGGAATTTGGAGAGTCTGTGTCCAGCCTGCTCATAGGTAACTGAGAGCAGTGCCTGGGAGTCTTCCCTATGTCTCAGGGAGAAGGATGGTTTTGTCCAGTAAGTAATTTGTCAGAGCACAGAGGGATGAGGGGATTTCTTAACCCCCAGGCCAAATTCAATATTGTCGATCTCTATATATGAACCTTAGTGGTTGGTACTGAAATAGTCCCTATTTTAGAGAGGAGAAAATTGGGCAATAGTAACGTTTATTACTTTGTCCCAGGTAACAGAGTTCTAAATGGAAGAGTTGAAACTTACAGTCTGTCCAACTACAGGGTAAACAATGATTCCTAACTCGCATGGTAGAGATGCAGGGGTCACAAAAGTGTGAAGGAGAGTATGAGAGAGCTGGAGAGGGGGCCGGGGCGTTCTGGAAGCCAGCGTTTTGAAGAATGAGAAGGCACTGACCAGGTGTTTGGGGACAGAGTGGATTACTCAGGGAGAGGTAATAAGGTCAAAGAAACAGAGGGGAAGGTCGCCAAAATGATGATTAAAGAGCTCAGCTCTATGGCACAGGGTGCTAACTGGAAAACGAAGAAGCACTGAAGTTGTATGGAAAGGATGCAGCCATACTGAAGAGGCTTCTGGAGAACCAGGCCAAGATTTGAATCTCGAAGCAACATTAGGAGCAAGCTCTGCTAGCAGTTAAACAGGAGTGTCAAGGAGGCCGGGGAAGATGAGCAAAGTCCTGATGTGATTTGGAACAAATGAATGTTTGGAGGAATGGGAGACTGGTGGCAAAATAGCCAGGAGGAAGTGACAGGCACGCAGGCTTAGGGGTCTGGGCTTCAGACTCCAGTAGTGGCTATGTACCTAGGGTGAGGGATAAGCTAGGAGGTATTTCAGGAGAAAAGACAGGATTTGGCACCAGATCTGAATAGAGAAAGTTAAGTAGAAAGCGTCTACCTTGTGAGAAGCTGCATAATAACAAAAACTCAGAATGTTTCTAAGTAGGTTTACAGATCTTTTGTTTTAGGAGCTTTAAATAGCATTACTCAAAATAACAAAGAGACAAACACAAAGATTTTCTTGCTCTAACATAATGGGACAACCTGAATTAAAGTTAAGCAGGTCTCTGGTAAATCTTTGAAAAGCCTTTAAAATCCTAATAAGTATTACAAATCCCCAAGGAAAAAATATGACAGGAAGTGTTGGTCAAAAATAATTTGAACACAGAACTCACCCCTTGCGGAACATCTCATTGGCTTAACATGCTTCCAAGCCTACTTTGGAAATGGACTAACAGGTACATTATTGAGGACCTACTGTGGCCCACGTGCTCTACCAGCCTTATGACTCTTGGTTCTCACAACAGTCAGTAAATCATCTTTGCAGCTATGGACACTAAGGATCAGAAGTTTTAAGTCATTACTTTAAGGAGGCTCTAACTACAAAAGCCTCCTCCTCCCTTTGCATTGGGCTTCCTTCCATGTTATAGATGTTCAAGATCTTCGAAATCAGACTTTTGCAGCTGGCTTCAAAACATCTGATTACTGGATTTTTCCCCAAGTTGTTTTCAGCACTTTCTGAAGTCCTTGCAGAATTTCAAGCACCATGGGCCTGCTGATACCAGCTTCCAATCTATTGGCATTCACCTGCCGTTAAACACGGCTGATGGTGGTATCATTCGGATTTTAGATTACGCCTCTCCCTTTGTTCCTCAGAACCTGACATCTATAAACATGACAACACAGGCAGGAAAGGGCACAATGAGCAATCCCCAGCTTCCTAACGCAGGCTGGTGTGATGGGAAGAGAGGGAGGGCGCAGATAAGGTCTGGATGCCTTGCACGTCCCCTGAATTGACATGCACCGGGCCGGTGCTCACAGTTGCAACCATCAAGAACCGTTTAGTGTTAAATTTAGAATAAAAACCAATTAAAAGATAACAAGGAAACATATGCTCGAAATGGCAAGAACCAAACATGACTGCTAGCTACTGCAGGGAAGTGTTAGTAGGTTTTACAAACCCGACTCTTCTCTCTCCTGTTACCCACGTTCCCGGGTTCACCTCTGCCAAATGGCTTTCGGCGGCAAAACAACTGAGGCTTTTTACTGTAGTGGATAATTACCTGGGTCTGAAAACTAGTGCTCCAAAAAAGAATCACTGTTGACCTTTTTCTCCTTGTGCTAGGCCAGATAACTAAGCACCCAGGGTTGAAGGTGTATTGGAATAATGACCTGGGCTGGCTTCACGGTGCCTCTATTTGGATCATGGCCAAAGCACAGGTGATTTGTGAGATAAAGATACAGGTGAGTATGACGGTTCTTATTCCTCCTTTCTGTTTCAGGAGGGTATTCCTGCAGCTCAAGAGTCTAGGAAAGACAACCCAGAAAGGAGAGTGTGCTGCATTTGGCACCCCCAGCCTGGTCAGCACCTAGAAGCCAATGGTACCGTCATCAAAGGCAGCACTTCTGCCACTTGGCCATCCTTGTCAGCCCGTTTAATGCCAGAGTGAGGATCTCTACAGCCTTGCCATGCCGGCATCAATGAAGCTCTGCGGGGCCTATGCAGGCTTCCCCATTTATGTCCTCATAGATTTCCCCAGGAAGCTTTGCCCTGCTCCCTACAGCCTCACCCCAACACCCAGAGAGTGGCCACCTGGCAAAACTTCCTAGACCACCACTACATCCAACCTCCACTCGACATTTCATCACCCAGACCTTCTGCAGTTTCCACCAGCCCAGCTCCTCCATTCTCCTGCCTGGTCAACCTCTTTTGAGTTTCCCTGTGTCCCAGTCACCACCTCCCCATGCTGATACTAGATGCATATTTCTAAAGCACAATCAGCCTTTTTCTGCTGAAATCCTTCGATGACTCTCAAGTTGCTTGAAGATTGAAAAAAAATCAGACAAGAGCTAGCCGGCCCTTTAAACTCGTCCCCTGCACCTGTCTCCTGCTCCATTTCCCCTGCGCCTCCCACACACACCAGGTAGACTGTGGCTCCCCACACCCTGGTTTCACGCACCTGCCTTTCCCATTCTGAGCTCCAGACGCACAGCTGTTCACTCTCCCTCCCTCACACAGCCCAGGCAACACTTCCCCTGCACACGGGCCTCCGTCCCACTCTGTCTAGATGAGGAGCCTGTCTTCAGAGCTTCTCGATCTCAGGATTCTTAGAGCGCTGTCACTTTCCATTGTCATTTCTCATTTATCGGACACTTCCCAGATGTTTTGTCAACAACTCGAAGGCAGGGCCTGGCTCTTACTCATCAAACTATCCATCCACATTTAGCAAAGGGCGTCGTGGAATGCGACTCCTTCTGCAGGTGGGGAGGCAAGGTAAGAACTGGGCAGAGTGAGGGTTTTCTTTTGTTCATGGTTGTGTTAATACTGTCTTGTAGTAACCCACTCCTTAAGTGGATGATCGTGCCTGGTCTGGCATCCTCAAAGGAGGGGTGCTTATCCTGGGACAGTATTTTAGGCACATCCAAAAGTCAAAGAGATGTGCTTGGGACAGTGGAGCAAGCCCCCAGAGCACTCCTGGTTTTCAAGGAGAAGCGAGAGTGTAGCTCTGGGAGGCCGGGCTGCCACATTCTCAAGATTTGGGTCCCTGTTTCAGTTCTGCCACTCGCCGTGGCCACAGAGTAGCATCCACAGGTCATGGTCTCAGTTTCTGTCCCCTTGGGGTTGGGGGTGCTAGAGGAGAGGCAGGGTCCGGTGCAGGACCACCCAGTCTGGGGGCGGGTGTCTGAGCAGGAATTGATTCTTCCACCAACTTCCCTCAGATCTGGGATGACCACTCACCCTGGAGATAAATCAAGAGACAGAACCCTACTTGGCAAGGTTGCCTTTAGGATTCCCCAACTCAGCGTGGAGCCCCCGTGACTGAGCACAGCTCACAGGCTCTTCAACAAACAGGGTCCTAACATTGACCTACCTCTTCACTCCACACGGTGCAGAGAAATGCAGTCTATGTGAAAAATGCCAATAACTACACTCCTGTATATATGTGCTCATTATAAATATTTTCTAGAGCCGGGCATGGTAGCCCACGCCTGTAATCCCAGGACTTGAGAAAGGATGGTCACAGGTTGGAGGACAACCTCAACAACTTAGTGAGACTCACAGCAATCTAGTGAGACCCTGTTTCAAAACAAAAAAAGGCTGGGGGAGGTAGAACACCCCTGGATTCAATTCCTAGCAAAACACACACACACACACACACACACACACACACACATGCACACACACACACACACACACACACACACACATGAAAATTCTGAGGGCTTTTATACTTACAATACTTGACGGTTCTCTAAATAAAGTAAGGCATGATGCTTGGTCTACTAATCTCCTTCACGGTCCCCTGGGCTGCCAGCCCCTTCCTCCATCTGACCTCTAACCGGGAGCAATTCAGTTTGGTCCTGGACCTCCTTCTCTGTCTTCCCCCTCAGGTGAGCTCATCCATCCCCAGGGTTTTAGATGCTAGTCAAAGTCTGTAGACTCCCAGATTTTGCATCTCCAGTTCTGACCTCTCTTCTGAGCTCCAAACTTGCCTTTCCAGTGGCCTGTGTGACTTCTCCATGGCAACTCAAAATTGACAGGTCGACATGAAGCTCTTTATTCCTCACCCTCTCCAACCTGTTCCATCTCATTGTGCTCAAATTAGGCAATGGCATTCTTGCATAATCAGTTGCTTAAATAAATATCTGGGAGTTATCTCTGGTCCCTCTTCCCTGCTCCTTCCTCTCCCAGATACCCCCTATCACCAAGTTGCTCTGGCCTCTAAACAAACCTAGATCTGTTCTTTGCTGGCCATACCCACTACCTGGATGACTGCTTTAGGTCCCAACTGGTGCCGCTGTGTCCACTCTGGCTTCTCCTGAAGTCATTCTCTACCCAGTGCAGAAGGAACCTCAACACATATATCTGACTGGTAGGTGCCCCATGGTGTCCTGTGACTCAATGACCTAGCTGGAGCTAGGCAGCTCTGTGTGGCCACCCCTAGCCTCCCAGCCTCTGGGGAGGCCACTTTTCTGTTGCTCACAAGGCCTGCGCCCCACCAGCCTTCCTAGCTGTCCTTGCAGTGGTCATCCCTCCTCATGGGCTAAGCCTCTGATACTTTCTGCTACAGCATCCAATTCATTATGCTCATAGCCCATTCAAAATCCATAATCTTCCCGGCATGGTGGTGTACACGTGTAATCACAGTGCTTGGGAGGCTGAGATAGGAGGATGACAGGTTCAAGTCTAGCCTCAGTAATTTAGTGAGGTCCCTTAGCAACTTTAGGGAGCCATTGTTTCAAAATAAAAAGGGCTGGGGATGTAGCTTGGAGGAAGAATGCCCCTAGGTTCAATCCCCAGTATTCCCTGCCCCCCCCCAAAAAAATCCATAATCCTTTTAGTCTTTGTTTACATGCTGTCGCTTCTATGTCCTCTTCACCAGAGCGGGGATCACATCTCTTGTGCAGGGTTTGCCCAAAGCCTGCACAAGTTAGATAATCAGTAACTACTCACCAAATGACCAAATTCCAAAAGAAAGGCTGATTGAATTATAAGACAGAGTTTCTTTGGTTTCATTTGGCATTTTGGTTTATCTGGGTATCACTAACGGTCCCTGCCAACCCAATGCACACAGGATACGTGAGCCAAACAGATCTCAATGTATTGATGACTCTGAAGAAAGGTACTGTGGAAGATTTGATGAAATCACACCTCTTCTTTCTACTCAGCCCTGTGAGAGAATTCAGAGCACTGGCATTTCCTGATTATCCTCACCCACGTTTCCCTGGCCAGTGTGGAATGCTCCCACTGGGAGCAGAATCTGTGGTGACACCTACGGGGAGCTGCAGGGAACTGGGACAGAGCCCCGCTCTTTCCAGGAGGACGTGAAACAGGCCGCATAAAAATATGTAAAGCATAAAGGCCCCAAACACATCAATAGAACCAATTACCACTTATTCTAAACTGTCAGGAGGGATGGTGGCAGTCAGCCGGAGCAGTGGCGGCCCATGCAAAGAGTGACTTTAGAAGCTCCCTCTGTGGAATAAACCTGCCTGAAGAAAAACCCCAAGGAAAGAAAAGCATCAAGGGAGTTGGGCTGTTGCTTTACCCTATTACGAAGTTCCCCTGCTGCTGCACTAACATTTCACCTACGAAGCACAAACTTTAACTGGCAGATTTATTGAGAAATTGACCTGGAGAAATGCTACCTTCTACCTTTCTCTTGCTTGCTCGCTTTTTTTTTTTTTTAAATCAGCAAAAGAAAAATATTTTAAAGGTCTTTTTGAACCTGCGTGGTCTTTGCAACTGCTCTAAGCTGAGGGCTCTTTTAGTATTAAATTCTGAGTAAATGTAACAACTACTCTTTCGACAGACTTGAACGTGGGGGTAGGCTTTGTGTGGTTATAACTTAGCTGAGCTGACTGTTCCTTCTTAATTACATGATGCTTTAATAGGAGACCAGTGTGACCGCTTTCTGGAACCCCGGGGTCTGAGCTCTATTTAGAGCCACTGTGTCCCCTCTCCAGCCTCAGAGGGCAGCCATTACTCTTTGAGCTGTCTACCCACAATCCTTTGCTTGGCTGTATCACAGTGGTCTGGGCGTCAGTGTGTCTCAGGGATGGCCCGTTTTAGCCCAAGAGACCCTCTCCCTGGATACATTGCAAGGTCTTTCACCCAAACATCACACAAGCTTTCTTCCTTCCCCCTTACATTGCTTAAGACTCCTCAGTACTGGCACCTACTCAACAATCAAACTCTGCCCGTGGGAAACCTCCCAAGAAATCAGCTCTTGAGATGGGAATGTGTTCTAGACCTTACAACAGTTTTCTTGGCCTCAGATTTCCTGTCCCCCAGAAACTGCCTTCTAGGTTGCTAAGCTTTACCCTCAATGTCTAAAATTCCACAGTGAGTGAGGAGTCTTCTTTTATTAACCCCTGGATGCCTAATGCCCAGCACTGTGTCCGATCTATAATAAACATGCAATACGTGTTTTTGAATGAGTGCATAAACACTGCTTTGCAAAAGAATTCTTAGCCTTCCCTTAAAGTGCTGCCAATTGAAGTCTACGAATCACAGACCCCACAGGCTGCAATGACAGTAAGGAAGAGCTCACCTGGGATTTTGGGGGGAGAGATAGGGGGTACATGGAATTGAACCCAGGGGCATTCTACCTCCAAGATACACCCCCAGCCCATTTTTTAATTTAATTTTGTTTTGTTTTGTTTTCAAACAGGGTCTCACTAGGTTGCTAAAAGTCTCATTAAGTTGCTGAGGCTGTCCTTGAACCTGCAATCCTCCTGTCTCCTGCCTACCAAGGACTGGGGTTACAAGCATGCACCACCATGCCCAGCCTCATCTGGGAATTTTTAAGAGAAAGAAGTTGATCTCATTGGAAAACCACCTACCTTCATCAGTAACAGAGGCTGAAAAGATGCATGCCGAGGCCTTTGATGGTTGTAATGTTGATTATCTTTCTACATTTATAGTGTAGTTGCCACTGAGGCCAGGTTTGAAAATTAATTACTTATCTGTTCCATTTCTTGCTTATTTTCTTAACATTATTCTTTTCCTCCTACCTACTTGTACTTTTTCCTTTTAATTTTTATCATCTGTTCATTGAACCAAATTGCAAAAAGTTATCTGAATTTCAAGGAATTTCTCTCTCTCTCTCTGATGACAAAGGAAGATAGATTAGGAACGGACCATAAATAGCTAGTGACCAGATGAGAGCTTAGGTGAGAGAGGTTTAATTACTTGTTGGCTTAGGTCAAAGTATTTTTATGTCTTGCTTTTCAACTTAAACACATGTTGCATGTTAGACCTAACATATATTTCCTTACCCACCCCCTTTCCTCTCACCAAAGAAACCTTCCTCCTTACTTTACAAAAGCAAAGCAATTATAGGAAAGGTTGTAAAAAAAAGACTATGGGTGACTCCTACCATAGTAACTGGTAGCTGGAAACTGGGAATGCAACCACAAACGAGAGGTGCACAGATGAAGCTAACCCAGTCACATGGTCACTTCGAGCACCACTTTGTATTTGATCACTTGTTTTTCATATCTAGTCTGTTCTTTTAATGTCGACTTCCTGGATAAACATTATCCACCTCCATCTACCCATCTCTGCTCCAATTATACCTGGGGATATGAGAGGAGGGATGGAGAGCTAGAGTAGGACTGTCCCTGGGGTGATAAAGGGGTGTTCCAAGGGGTTGGGGGGAGGGTGTTTGGGAGATGCTCTCTTAAACAATAGGCTCTCATTTCCTTTAGAAAGGGGAGAAGAGAAAAACAATGGTGCTCACTCATTTATTCAGTTCAACAGCGAGATGCTTCTCATGGTGTTACTCATCGTAAGACAAGGGTAGGAGCAGGCAGAGAATTCAGAAACTTCTAGACATGGCCCCCACCTTTCAATACTTGTTGATCCCCTTATGACTCTGAGAATACAAACGTGTTCCTGCTTTAGGCTGGATTGTTAATTTAAATCAGAGAGCCACTAAGCCTAATAAAGCCATAGAAATTACTAATAAGTTAACTTCCAACCCCCAATATCCACATGTTTGAACTGGGAGGTTAACAGGACTGGGGTCCCACCGCTGGAGCACAAGAGGAACTCGTCTCTGCCTCTGTAAGCAGTAGACAACACAGACTTTGAATCCCACGTCAAAGAGAAGACTGGCACACCCGGACACTGGAGTCTTTCCTCTTTAGAGAATGTGCCTGACAACTCCCTTGCATTTAAAAAGGAGCAACATACCAGCTTGTACCTCACAAAGATGTATGATTACAATGCATCAATAAAAAATAACAATAATAATAAAAAATTTATAAAAAATGAAAAATAAAAGGGAGCAACACTCAGGCTGCTCATCACAAAGCTCCCCCAGGGTTCTTTTCCCAGAGAAAAGCTTATTCTGGAAAAGGAACCCCAAAACCCTCTCCCAAAAGCCCTCTCAATTGGAATGAAGGTTTGATTCTCTTGTTTCCATAGCTTGGTTAATAGGGCATTTGTGACCTTTGAAATATACAACAGTTGTTTCTGTGAAGAGCGTGCAAATTTTATTGATATTCCATAGAATTTTTATCAGAGGCTATTTTGCTCAAAAGTAGGGAGATAAACTGCAAATATAATTTAAAATGCTAATAATAATAGTAGTAATAGTAATAGTATGAGCCTCAATGCATTGAACACTTAGAAAATTCTAGTCATTGCGCTTTGTATACAATACTTGAATTTGATCCTTATGCAACTTTATGATTTAAGTATTAATAGCCCTATTTTACAGATGTAAAAATTGAGGCACACAGCCATTAAGTAAACTTCTCAAGAGCCACATCTAATAAAAATGTGTATGCAGTTCTGTCAGACACTGAACTCTTGCTACTAGCAACATTAAACTCTTTGCATTGTGCTATCAGTCGAATTAACCTATTTAGCCTTGAGTCAGGCATTATTAAGTGTTGCATTCTGTTATCAGAAATAGAAATCATTTGCTGAGTTTATAGAGTCACAGAACATTAGAAGTAGAAGAAACTCTAAGGATAATCCAATTCAAATTCGTTATTATACAAATGAGAAAATTATTTTGAAGAAGGTTAGGTAATTTATTTAAGGTCAGCTGTCTGGCTAATGGCTTAGCTGAGACAAAGGAGCCAGTTCTCCTGAACCCCAATCTAGTACTCTTTCTTTTTACCTGCTGCTTTAGAGTAACATGAACATATTACTGCTGAAGGCATGCGGCACTCACCTCACCCCAAAGATGTGAGAAGCCCAATGATGTCAAGTTCAGATTTTCACATTTGAGGTAGAATCCTCCCTTCATCTTATGGATCCCCCCTGAACATATTTCTTCTAAAGATAATTAACTGTGGAATGCAGCTCACAACTTAAGATAAAAGACCTGATAAGTGTATACCTTGTCCTATGAAGCCTCCAGCCATATGCTTATTTCTGTTAGATCTGTACCATGATGGCCTGCCATCATGGTACATGATGGATATTAGAAGATAGGCTTAGCTGGGTGTGGCGGCACATTCCTGTAATCTCAGTACTTGGGAGGCTGAGACAGGAGGATCACAGCTTTGAGGATAGCCTCACCAATGTAGAGACTCTTGGCAACCTAGCAAAACCCTGTTTCAATAAAATAAAATAAATAGGACTGGGGATGTAGTTCCGAGGTAGATCAGCTCTGGGTTCAATTCCCAGTATCACAAACAAAGCAAAACAAATAGAAGATGGGCTAAACAAATTGCCCCATTTTAGCTGGGGCAAACAGACCAAGTTTGGCCATAAATAGAGTTTCTTCTCTTCATATTCCATCTGAGACTCTACACCTCTCTCCCTTTCCACAGTTATGTTGGTTATCACTGATATTTAGCGGTTACCTCCTCTATGTACTAAATTATTCTATGAGATATGGGAAATTTAAAAAAAATCTAAGAGCTTCCTGTTTATGATTACATCTGCTTGGGTTGTTCTGTCCCTGGACCTTTGCATGTCCAGCTCCTTCTTTTCTTTCAGATCTCAGCTCAAAATTGCCCCTCATCACCAATATGGAGGTCTTCTTGGTGCCTGCCATATTAGTCTGTCCCCAACCTTCCTGTCAGTCAGCCTCTAGCACATCAATTTGTCTTAAGTTCTTTATAGCTTGTATCACTATCTGAAATCCTTCCCTTCATTTATATGTTACTGCCGTTTTCTATCTTTTGACTAGGATATAAGCACCATAAAAGCTGAACAATTTTCTGTATCATTCATTGTCCTGTGCCTAGGCCAATGTCTAGATATACAAGGTGCTGGATAAATGAATGAGTAAACCCATTCCTAGGAAGCACTCAATCTAGCTGTGCGAGCAAAGTTTACATATCTGGAGTCGCTGATAATAATCCTTGAATACAACATCATCGACTACTAAGTTGTAAGATATGGACAACATGTCATTACTGTCAGATCCATAAGTATATGAAAGGGATTTTAACATCACCACCAGAATTGTCCCATCAACAAAAATACTATTCAGGTTAAAATGTGAAACTCGATAACAATTTGTAGTTTCTAGAAAAAAAAAAAAGAAAGAAAGAAAAGATCGCTCTCGAAAACAGTTTCAAACAACTGAGATAGAATTTGTTTGAGATAATAAGATGAGGACAGTTGCCTAGAGTACAAAGATTAAAAAAAGAAGCCAGCTTATCATCTTTAATCCTGAGGGTTGGCATATTTCCAATTCCTTCCAGTGCCTGAGGGCTTACGGCAGTCAATGCCGCACACAAGCTACTTTCTGCACACAAACCTAATGATCAATGGCTTAATCAAAGAAAAGTCTTGATTCAAAGTAACAACTTCTCACGATCGCCCTCTAGCTTGCGACTCTCCTTTGTGGAGGTGACACTGGCGCATAACACTGGAAGCCACCAGGCCACACGCCAGTGTTGAAATTCATATACTGGACAGAGTGAATAGAGGCGATGAGAGAAGCCCCTCTTTGGGGAAAATGCATGGACAGTGGTCCTGGAACTATCAGCTTGGGAATCATCTGGAAGCATTATGTTTTGGATCTGAAATGTCTCCCTGAAGCTCACGTGTTGACGGCTCTGTTCCTACTGCAGCAGTGTTCATGGGTGGCACCTTTGAGAGGTGATTGGATCATGAAGAATCTGATCTCATCCATGGATTAATCCATGGATGGGTTCATAGCTCAAGAGACTATTTGGAGGTGGGGGCAATGTCAGGAGCTGGGGTCTAGTTTGAGGAAGTAGGTCACGGGGGTGTAACTTTGAGTATATTTTGTTCCCAGCTCCTCTCTTTCTGCTTCCTGGCTTCTATGAGGTGAGTATCTTCTTCCTCCTCAGCCTCCCATCACCATTATGTTCACAGGCCCAGAAAAAAATGTAGCCAAATGACCACGGACTAAAAGCTCAGAAAGTGTGTGCCCAAACCAACCTTTCCTCTTTTCAAATTGTTTTTCTCAGGTAGTTTGTCAAAACCATGGAAAGCTGACTAATAAAAGGTGCTTTCCAGAAATATAGAATCTCAGGCCCCACCTAGACTTACTAAATTAGAGGTTCCGTTTCAATAAGATCATTTATGATATACATGCATATTAAATGTTAAGTAGTACCTCTGGGTAGAGGAACAACAACTACTCTAATAATTGTGCCATCATGATGGATCATGAAAAGAAAATCCCACAGTAATAAAAAATCTAGAAAATTCAAGGTGAATAGCAGTGGAGCCACCATGAAGTATAACTAGGGCTGATACTTGGCCCCCAGTGGGTTCATCCTCAACCAGTGTCCTGGTTTCAAGTATTGCTTGATATCCCACATTGAACTCTTTTTATGCACTTGTCAGGCACCGTGGCATGAAGCCATCCCCAGTAGAAATCAGTAAGTAAAGGCATTTGTAATCCTGACTCTGTTACTCACTAGCTTTTTGTTTTGTTTTTGGCCACATGCAAATTGCTGAAGCTCTCTGAGACTTTATTTTCTTATCTGTAAAAGGGGAAGATAAAGACTTAAGTGATATGTATATTATAGGATTACATGAGAAAAGTGATGTAACAGGCTAAGCAGGTTATTTTAGCGTGTTATCTGGCTTAAAGTCAGCGCTCAAAAAGTGGTAGCCCTTTTTTTATATTATTTTTAGTAACTTCTTTCCTCAACCTACAGTTTGCTCTGAATTCATTTCATCAGAGGCCAGGGATTTGAAGACTCAACTTGAATCCTCACATACATGTTTAGGAAATCCTGCAGTTTTTTGCAGAGGAGCTGCTCACGACCACACCAAGCTTAGCTTTGAGACACCTTTCTCAGGCTTATGTACCCATGAATGCCACGAATCAGCCAAGTTTTGCAGATTCCCTTTCTTTTCACTGCAGGGCTCGGTAGGTAGTGAGCCCTCAGCAAACACTTGTGAAATGAATACATTAATCATCTAGAGAAAACAAATAAATGCCATAATAAGTGCTTGGCCACTTGAGGGCTAACTTTGTTGTAAATGACTGTAGAAAGGTCTTCAGCAGCTGGTTGTAAAACATAAATAATTGAAGAAATTTAAGTTGTCACTCTTTTTTTTGGATTTTTATAAGTTTGTGTCTTTACTTTGATCATATTTTTTAAGCCATGTGTCACAATTTGGGAAGTTAGCCTAAGAAACTGCACCTTTCTTAAATACACCAAAGTAAGTTGTGGCTGACCAGTGCTCAGGCTGGGATCAGAAGGCTCATTGCTGATTCAGCTGCTGTTTTTGTCTCTGCTACAATAGAAGTGTGTCCACTGTTCTGAACAAGAGACCAATTGGGTCTGTCCTGGGCTATATCCACACAAAAACAGAACACTGCAGCACGGAAAGCATGGGATGCTGGGTTGTGGAAATCTAATGCCACATAAGGTTACTCTCTTCTTAGATTCTAATCTGACTGATAACTGTTTAGAACTCGGGGTCATCTTAGGGAAAGAACTCTAAGCTTGTGTATTGGAGGAAGAAGAAGTCATTCTTCTCAGCTATCTCTGTGGGAAGGAGGTAACTGGAGAGAGAAAAAAAGAAATGTGGATTATGTGGACTAGAAGTTGCAGCAGAAAGTAAAACCTTGCTTATGGCATTTTGTCAACCCCGATGACCCAGCGATATGCAGCAAAAGATGACGGCAAAGGTCTGATCTAAAGTAACAATGAAAGTGATATTGGAAAAAGGAGGGAAGAAAGACTCAAGGAAATCCACTCCTGAATGGAGTATAAGAAAATAAAAGAAAGAAAGTAAATGCACTATGCTTAGGGCATTGGGTGGGGGATTAAAACTAAACCCTTGCAAGTCTAATTTGAAGAGGGCTCCCTTTCCTTCAACACCTTCTGAGATCTACAGATCTATATCTTTCTACTGGCTTCCTCTGAAGTAAGAAAAGATAAAGGATGTATTTCTCCAGCAAACCGTGGACACTAATTACATGCCAGGCATTGTGTTGGAGTTGAAGTCTCATAGATGTGTAAGACCTGGAGCTATTGTTTTGTGCTTGCTCCCAGACTTCTGTGCAAAGTTTGGTTTGCTCATAGATATAGTTGTGATCTCTGCTTTTTTAGCCCGACTTTATAAATCTTTCCTCATAATAACAAAGTTTTGGAGAAACATTTTTTAAATCTTTTAAAGGAATTTTATTATAAGACTGTCAAATGCTTGTTGTGGGAAAAGCAATATGAAAGTTTTCAGTCCAGAAATAAACAAACAAATAAATAGTCTAGCATCACTATCCCTAATCTTAGAGCAAAAGCTAATTTTCTCTTGTATATAAATTTATTTAAATGCTATATATGAATGTTCCTCTATGTATACATTATATTTTTGTGTGTGCCAGTGGAGTAGAGAGAGAGAGAGAGAGAGAGAGAGAGAGAGAGAGAGAGAGAGAGAGGAAGAAAGAAGTTGGAAGATCATATACATATACCTAAATATGCCTGTAATTTTTTTAAAGACTGGATCCTAGTCTAACTCTTCTTCTACAACTTGTTTGTTCATTTCCAAATGGCTAGGAATAGGATATCCCCAGATGGATAGACAATAAGCTGCTGGTAATGGTTGTCTGATTTCCTCTGGAGAGCGGAGCTAGATGACTGTACAATAAGAACGGGAAGATTTACTTTTCATTTTATACTGTTTTATACATTTTGAATATTTTAAACAACCAGATTTTTGAAATTAAAAAGAAAAAAAAAGAAGAGAGATACAGTCAGTATTGTCAAGGCTAGTATAATGGAAGATGATCCTACAGGGAAATGACAATACAGGGAAACATCAAGAGAGTTGCAAAAAAAAACTTATAAAGAGCCACAGAGCATAAAGTAAGCAGGGAAAAGCTGGGCCTGGAGTATCAAGGGAGGTTTCCAGGACACGTTGACATGAGAGCTAGTCTTTGCAGTGAAGGAAGGAGGAGATGGCAGGTCAGAGGTAAAGAGGAGGGCAGAGTTAGCTGGAATGAAAATCACATGCTCCAAGGCTCAGATGTGTGAAAACCTTTTCCAAAACAGGGGAAGCTGGGGTCCTGGGAAGTTCTGCTCTAGATCTTCCGGGAGGAATTCGCCCTGCTGATATTAGCCCAGTGAGATGGAATCTGGACGCCCGGCCTCCAGAACTGTAAAGGAATACATTTGTTTTGTTTTAAGCCACTGAGTTTGTGGTAATCCACAGCCAGAGGACAGTAATGCAGGGAGAGACATCGTGCTGCTCGTTCTGAGAAGGCAGGAAGGCGTTCATGAAGGGCTTCAAGCTGAGGAGTGATGCCATTAAATTGCATTTTAAAAAGGAACAGATGGCGAGTTGTTGAGCAGAGTACGGAGGCAGGAAACAGAAGCAAAGCAGATACATGAAGAAGCTATTTCAATTGGTTTTTTATTGACACATAATTTGACACGTAATATCTGTACATATTTATAAGGCACGTTGTGGTGTTTTGATTCATATACATGTTAGGTAATAATCAAATCAGGGTAATCAGCATATCTATCGCTTTAAACTTGCTTCACTTCTGCATGAAAAGTACATGAAAAATCCTCTCTTCTAAGTCGAGTGTGGTGGTGCACACCTGTAATCCCAGTAGTTGGGAGGCCAAGACTGGAGGATTGCAGGTTTGAGAACAGCTTCAGCAACTTAGTGAAGCCCTCAGCAACTTAGTGAGATCCTGTTTCAAAATTTAAAAAAATAAAATAAAATAAAATAGGGCAGGGGTGTAGCTCAAAGATAGAATGTCCTTGAGTTCAATTCCAGTAATACCAAGCAAAAAAAGGAAAAAAGAAATCCTCTCTTCTAGCTATTTTGAGATATGCTATGCATTATTGTCAACTACATTCACCCTACCACAGCAGAACACACCAGAACTTGATTCCTCCTTTCTCAGTGTAACGGCATTCCCTTGTTAAGACTCTCTCCATCGCCCTTACCTGCTTCCTCTCCCCCAAACCAAATGGCTTTGTGAGAGTTGATACTGTAAACTTATACAACCTTGAAGAAATGAAGAGGAGGAGCACACTTTTTTTTTTCTCCCGCTACTGGGGATTGAACTCAGGGGCATTCTACCTCCGAGCTACACCCCCAGCCCTATTTTTTTACTCTTTATTTTGAAACAGGGTCTCACTAAGTTGCGGAGGGCCTCACTAAGTAGCTGAGGCTGGCTGCGAACCCGGATCCTCCAGTCTCAGCCTCCCAAATGCTGGGATTACAAGTGTGCACCACCACGCCCAGCTCGAGGAACAGCCTTTGAGGAGATACTAAGTGGAGAAAAGCACAGGACCTCGTAAAGACTGAATGTCAGGGATGGAGGAGAGCATCAAGAGGTCGAGTATCGTGACAGGAGCACGTGGGGAGCAAAGCTGCTCATTTTGTGGGTGTCGGGAAGAAAAAAGAAAGACAGGGAGGCGATGGGATCCCAGTATCCCCTTCAAGGGCACATCCTCTTGACTAGAAAATCTCAAGGTCTCTTCACTGGTGCACACCTGTAATCCCAGTACTTGGGAGGCTGAGATGGAAGGATCACAGGTTCGAGACCAGCCTCAGTAACTTAATGAGATTTCTCAGCAACCTAGTGAGACCCTGTTTCAAAAAAAATAGAAAATAAAAAAAGGGGATAGGAGTGTAGCTCCACGGTAGAATGTCCCTGGGCACAACCCCAGTACCCAAAACAAACAAACAAACAAACAAACAAACAAACCCCAAACAGGAAACTACTAGTGGATATAAGAAAGATAAAAGAAGTATGGATCACTGAGTTGCCTGTAGAATATCCAGGTAGAACTGCTAAATACTCAGGAGCAAGTGAGATTGAATGTTGGGGGAAAAGAGAGAATTAGAGGTGTAGCTTAAGGTAGATGCAGAATTGCCCAACAATAGTGAGGAAGAAAGGGATTAAAAAAAGGGACTTAAAAAAAATCTCTGCAACCCCCCCCAGCTCTATTTTTGGGATTTCAGTTTCTCTCCTCTCTTCTCTTCTCTTCTCTTCTCTTCTCTTCTCTTCTCTTCTCTTCTCTTCTCTATCTCTCTCTCTCTCTATATATATATATGATATATATCATATGTATACTCTTTTATGTATATATGTATATATACTCCTTTATGAATATAATTTTTTTCTTTAGAGGAGTGAGAGAAAAAAAAAGAGAGAGAAATAAAGGCCAAAGGCTTTTGATGAGGATCTAAACAGAAAGTGCTGGGGATATCAAGAGAACAGAGGATGTTTATGAAGGAAGGACTGGTTAAGAGGGATGAATTCTTAGCTGAAATAGATGGAATGGCTGGAGATAGCAACCCTCTGATTCAGAATCCCTCGATTTGATTTCCTTCTGTAGTGCAGTTTATGAGGAGGGAAATAGTTGAAAGCAATAATTGGAAGAGTGAAATGAAGATGTAGAAAATCTGATGATAATGCATTGAAAGCTAATGTGTCAAAAAGGGTCACACATTTATGAAATGATTATTTTTTTAGAAGGCACAAGGTTGTGGAATAGAGAATTAAATGGCAGAAGAGACCAATAAGATTAAAAATAATGAGAATTATGAATGAGCAAAATCTAAAATGAACCAGGGATGGGGGTGGAGATGGGAACCAGTGCTCAGGAGGAAAGGTTAGCTGGAAGAAGTACTTTATAATTTCTCTTTTCCTTAGTTTAAAAAATAATTTAATAAAATTTTTAAAAAATTGTAATAGTCTTCATTTCACATGCTTTTATAATCATAATCTTCTAGATAAAACACCTTTTGTCCTAATCCAGTGCTCATAAGAGTTTTGAGCTTCTTGCAGAAAGAAGATGCAATGGTTTGAAAGTGTCTTCTAAGAGCCCAGCTTGGTTCCCAGCCCTTGGTGCTGCTAGGAGGTGGTGGAGACTTTAAGAGGTAGAGCCGGGTGGGAGATTTTCAAGCCAAGAGGATGTGTTCTTGTAGGGGAAACTGGGATCCCATCCCCTTCCTGTCTTCCTTTTTTCTTTTCCACCACTACGATATGAGCAGCTTTGTTCCTGCCATAATATGCGACCTCAACACAGGCCCCAAAGCAGCATGCCAACCAACTATGGACTGACTTCCAAAACTATGAGCCAAAGTATTCCTTTCCACTCTTCAAGTGGATTGGGTCTTTTGTCGTAGTGACCGAAAGCTGACTAACATACATGAGGAGACTCTACCCAAATGCCTAACCTGAGAAGGCCACATAAAGACGTATTAATAAAGCCCCATAAGCTATCAGATCTGGGAAACCACAGAGGGCATGACAAGAGGTGTAGGTAATTAACTGACTAAAGTAAAATCACTCAGTCAATTTCCAATCCTAAGTTCCTGCGTTCTTTCCATTCTATTTCACCATGATGAACATCTTTCTCATTCAATCTATCAGCAATTTTAGGGAACTGGTCATAAGTACAGAAGTAAACAATACAGAAATACTTTTCACTAGATGGATTTTAAAGTGAAAGCTGGCAAGAACATATAATCAAAGGACTCGGGTCATGGCAGGTGTGGTCCTATCAGCACAATAGTCACCCCAGGTAAAGTCCCATCCTGTACCAATCATCCCAGAGTGCAGACAGTAGAACTTTTTCCTTTGTCTTATGAGCTTATCATTCTTAATTAATAGCATAGCTTCACATTGGATTTTTAGAATAAAAGCAAATTAGTGCCTAGGGAGAAGAAAAATACTTAAATGTAAAAACCAGGACAAACAGCAAAAGAGATAAATCCTGTAACTTCCAGGTAAGGCTCAGGAAAGGCAGTACACATGGACGGTGGACATCCATTTCTTCGTTTTCATCAGTCAGGCATAACTAAAGTAGACATCCTGAAATGTTTGCATATCTTCTAGGATGGATAATAAGCAATGAATTATAAAAATTCTGTTTCAGAGAGCTCAAGTAAATAGACTGTGGTAACACCAGCTCCTGAGCAAAAGAGAAGCCAGAGATCAAGGGAAGTGGGGCATAATGTCAAATGAGCAGACATATTTCCTTCCTGGGCTCAATATTCAGCCGTAAGAACACTGTGATGTTTGGGAGAGAAGTAACATATAGAACCATGAGCACAGGGTAAGATCAGACCCTCCCGTTCAGAAATCCTGAGCCCTAATAATTCCCTAACTACTGTGAGCAGAAATGTAGGGAGATGTAGCCTTTTGCTTCAGTCTTCCCAGGCTCCTGCATGGAAACATGAGACAAGTTTACCAGCTGGAACTGGCCTTATCAACATTTGCTTATACTATACCACTTTCTTGGCAAATGGGAATCAGAACAATGTTAAGATCCTCAAGTTGGAAGGAACATCAGAAGTTTGTGTTTGTGCTTTTGAGTTTAGAGGAATCGAGGTTTGGGGGGGAAATACCTTTAGCAACTGTAGCCCAGAAACAAACCTCTTGCTCCTGGGAGAAAGGGACCAGCCAGAAGAGAGGCTCTTATGTCCATGAAACTTCACAAGCAAGGCAAAACAGGAATTGGTACAGAGCTCACAGAACCAGGGGTGTCTTAGCTACAGGAGCATGTTTGGTGGTTCTGCTGATGACAGAGTCCCTTGTCTCAGAGGAACCCTTGGTCATTGAGTCTTAAGATGAAATCTCTTGAAATCTGTTGTGCTAATTTATCACTTGCCCTTTAGTAACTCACCCATCTACAACTTGGCCTCATGAGAAAGCCAGGCAATGTGGATAAGCTCAGGAGAAATCCCACGGATGGCAACTCCAAAGCAGTCTTGGCTGCAGATATATTAGCCAATGTTCCTACTATATCAGAAGATGCATTCAAAAGGTTTGAAGTATTAGACTTTCTCATATTGACTTTGAGTATAAACTTATTGTTAACACAGTAGACAAAGATATATTTGTGAGCCTCTCATCCAGAGCTATAAAAACATTTAGGCCAATAGTGATTTCCTCACAATGCAAATTAATAGGACACAGGAATCTAAATACAGGGCTGGATGGAATGAGAAAGGGTTTACTAGGTGTTGCTGTAAGGGGCTGCCAGAAAAAGTGTTGGGGTACTTGGAGACAGGAGGTAGTGAGGGAGACGGAAATATTTCCTCCTTCTCTTTTGCCCCATAATAGCAGACTAATGAATGTATGCTGGCTATAAAAACCTTTAATGGACTCTATGGTAGCTAACACAGTGATTATACAATTTTGACACCATCCTGCGTCTAAAATTCCCCCAAACACTCTCATTTTGAGAGCTGATTTTACCAATTGAACCTTGGAAATGTTAAAGATGGACGCAAAGTATTAAGTGAAAATCTGAATTGATCTTTTCTCTACAGACCCTTAGGGCTGGGTGTACGGATTGCACATCTTAGCCAATACTTTGATGGGATGCAGGATTTGCTGCTGAGAAAGCCACTCACCTTTACTGATGTCTTCATATTCCAGCCAGAGTCGCCGCTGGACTTGCTTATTCGGGTACCAGATAGAACAGGACTCCTCAAAGCCGTAGATTGCTTCCTGGATGTAATGGTTGCCAAACTGGTCCAACAAGGCCACGAAATCAGCACGAGATGTGGCCCCGTCCAGGGAGTGGAGAGCATTGCTGAAGGCTGTGGAGGAATGTGGCCCAAGAGTAAGAGTGAGGACTCACAATTTGGGGTGTATGGATTCCCAGGCAACTCAACCCCAAAGGTGGCCGTGTGGCCCAGGTATTAGAAGTCAGTTAGGGCTATCAGGTTGATCTTTTCATTTGACCAACTCAAACATTTCCGTGTCTAAGCAAGTATCTTTTTGAGCTGGTTAGGTTATGTTGTTAACTTTGTGCAAGTTAAGCATACTATTGCCAAATCTCATTCCTGCATTCCTTACGTAAATGTGGTTTCCTCCCCTAAACCACAGGTCATGACATTAAATCAACTTAATCCATTCCAATGACGGTGTTTTAAAATAGAAAAAGAAAAACATGGTCTAAAATAGAAACACAAACATCATAAGATGAAGCATCGTTTCATGAAACGTGTGTGGATGTGGGCGTGATGTGTGTGCACAACAAGGTCACCAGATAAAATGCATTCTAACTGTGGGTCGTGACCAAACAGCTTTGAAACACAGAGACACAGAGATGCGCAATGGGAAGACAATGGCAGGAGAAAGGTAAAAAGACTCATGGTCATGCTGCTTCTGTTTTATTCAGAAAATCAAAAGTAAAATGTATGGAAAATGAGCGACAAGTAGAGAAAGACACTAATTGCTTCCCCTCACCCCTCACCTCCAGTCAAATCTCCTTGGGTTTTCTGTCTCTGTTTAAGACAATAATACTCATAGGAAGACGGCCTAGGATAAATTTTCCACAATCCAATGCCTTCTGCATCTGGCCAGCTGTATACAATCCTCTTTTCTACACACCTGTATCCTATCAGGGCAAGGCAGAGTCCAGCCCAGGCATGAGACCTCAAGCGCCAAGGGCCACATCACTTGTGACACCATTATGTGACTTTGAAAGGCCTTTGGCGACAGAGGCATCCAATGGCGAAGCTCTGACATGCACAGCATCTGTGTCGTGTGCAGGCTGTGTGTGGGAAGGGTACAGAATCTCTACGTCCATGTTTTCCTGGAATGAGGAGCAGCTGAGTTCTCCTGAAATGTCTGTAGCTACAAAATTTCCTTTGGTATGTTCCTCATCTCAATCCTTTCTTGCCAAAAATTATGTCAAATTAAAAAATAAAGATTGCTAAGTCTTTTTGTGCTCTGCAGAAATGTTTTTTTAATCCTTAATGCATTATTTTTCTCTATTTATGGAGTAGTACCCTTGAGTATATGCTCATCTCTAATCATAACTCTGTTTGTCTTCTAACATGTATCTTCTTCCTGTTGGCCCTAAGACTACACTTCCCTAATGCTGATCCCAAGAGTCACCACCAGGTAGGTTTATAACTCACTATTCCTTAAATTACTAGGTATAATATGTATATGTTTCCATATATAATATACTATATTCTATATAACATATAGAATATATTCTATGGAACATAACTATATATTATAGTATATATAGTATATAAGTATATATAGTATATAGTATATAAGTTCTATATAGTATGTAATATACATATATATATATATATATATATATATATATAGAGAGAGAGAGAGAGAGAGAGAGAGAGAGAGAGAGAGAGAGATACATTTCTCTCTTGTTCTATTTCAATCTCTTGATCTAGAATACCCATGTGCTGTTTCGGGAACTTAAAACTGTTTCCTATTCTTCCTTCCCCCCTCTCTCTTATCTTCTTTTCCTTATGTCATTAATAAAATCTCTAAATTATGCTCTTTGTATTTGAGATGTTTCCTTCTGTCAACATGTGAAAAGTAGTCTGCTTTCGAAATAGCCTCTCCACATACTGGGCGACCTCAGGAAAAATGATAGCTTTCATTGCCTCCATCCCTGCCCATTCCATCTCTTCTATAGTCCAAGATAAAGCTTGACGTTTAACCCGTACTTAGAAAAGGATCCAGTCCAGCCGTTTGCCCTGAAGAGGGAACCTGAGTTGACAGGTCACACATCTTGAGGAGTGGCCATGTTTTAGGTTCCAACAATGGGGCAGAAGGCTGGTTCCCTGGGGAAAGCATTCCAGGCTGGGGTGGGGGGTCCCTGGGGGGTTCCCTGCAGTGCTCACCCTGAGAGACGGCTGCCTGGTTGAGTTTGATGTGGTACATCACCGACCGGACCTTCCAGTGCTGCAGCACGGGGTATCCAGACACTTCACTGAAGTTCACCATCCCTAGGACAGAGGAGTCTCTGGATCAGTGCCTGAGATTGAGTCACACGTCCCGAGTCGAAAAACGTGACCCAACTCAACCAGGGTCAGGACAGTAATTGTGAGAAAATGATAACGTGTTCTCCGATGAAGAGAATTTCTAGAATCATAGGAACAACCGCTGGCGTTGATTGCCCCTTTCCTCTCTAACAGGCATTTGGCTATTTGACTGAGCACTCTGCATACATTAAGCCTTTTGATCTTTGTGAAGTGGGGGTTATTATTTGCATTTTAGTGCATTTTATTTTACTGAGGTTTAGAAAGGCTGTTTACATAAGGTCATGGAGACACTAGCTAATCCAGGGTAGGGTTCCAGATGTGCCCGAGCCCAGTGCCAGGGCTCTTCACGTTCTGCTGAAATACTCCCATAATACATTGATAATCCAACTTGAGGCTTATGGTCACACTCCAGATTTTTAACTCTCTTTAATAGTTGTGGCAATTGACTCAGCTCACGTAGCTGATAACATTGATTTTTCTGTCTCATTTAACTGATTTGTGTTTGGCATTTAAGTTTTAATTACTTGGAGGCTGATAAAGCTTATTTCTTCTTTACCAGAAAGGAGAGTGTAAGGGTGACTGATTCATTACGGGGTGGGAGTGGGGAGATATCGAGGGCCACCTCGGTGGCAGAAAATTTGACAGGCACTTATGGTGTCCCTTTTACTGATGGGAAAACAGAAGTCCGAGGAGCTAAATTAGTTGTTCAAGATCACGCTCAATGAACGCTTCCTTCCAGCCTTTTAGAGATGTTATTAATGGGCTACTCTTACTTGAGACCTGGGAGAAGAAGTGCCACGCTATTTGAATTCCAGCCATTACTATAAATATAACATGCTACAGAAACAAAACAATTAGGCCACAGGAAATAAAAAATAAAATCACCTTTCTTTGTTTAGAAAATAAATTTTAGCTTCACTTCTTTGGATAATGTTTGCCATCTGTGTAAGTTATAAGAATACATATATATGAATTTATACATGTGTATGTATGTGTATATACTCAAGTATTGTAGTAAAATTTTATAGATCTATAATATAGAGCATGTGTACAAATATAACAGCAATAACACATATATAGTAAGTTATTCTACTGTTTTTTTGCGGTACTGGGGATTGAACTCAGGGGCTTTCTACCGCCGAGCTACATCCTCAGCCCTATTTTTAATTCCGTATTTTGAAACAGGGTCTCACTAAGTTGCGGAATGTCTCACTAGGTAGCTGAGGCTGACCTCAAATCCAAATCCTCCTGGTCTCAGCCTCCCAAATGCTGGGATTACAAGTGTGTACCACCACACCTGGCTATTCTACTGTTTTGACCCATGCTTCCTCTAAGATAAATCAACTAATTTAATACCTAAAATGAGTGAAGGATTAATTAGCTGCTTGTCAACCCTGATGAAATTAGGTGAGTAATTATCAAATTTCCATTTCTGTGTGAATCATATGGGAATAATTATTGGTAAGGCAAAAAGAAAAAAGGTCAGGGAAAGTGTTTAGTGAGTCAATTGCTTAAATTTTACCTGAGGTAATCAAAGATAAGTTACCTAAAACTCAGAGAAGACTTTAGTACTTTTTTTTTCTTTCAAAGGTTTTTCTATTAGGGTATTAAGCTTTGGAATGACCGTCATGCTACTACATACTTTGGCTTTTCACCTTTATGTTAACTTCAAAAGCAAACAAATGAAGTTCTAATTTTACAAGCCTAAGAGTTCAGTCATATACCTTAAAGGTACACTTCATTAAAACACAAGAATGTACATGTATATAGAACCTTCAGTCTAACCTGTGTTCCCTAGTTATGCCGAAACATCTGCTTTGCTGTTATTTTGAAAAACCTACTTATTAAAAAAAAAATAGTGAGTCCAATAAATAAAGATTTTTCAAGCCAGGATGGTGGCACATACCTCTAATCCCAGTACTTGGGAGGCTGAGACAGGAGGATCCCAGATTCAAGAACAGCCTCAGCAACTTAGAGAAGGTATCAGCAATCTAGCAAGACCCTGTTTCTAAGCAAAAAAATAGAAAATGGGCTGGAGTATAGCTCCGAGGTAGAATGCCCCTGGATTCAGTCCCCAGTATCCCCCTAAAAAAAAAAAAAAAAAAAAAAAAAAAAAAAAAACAGAGAGACACTCCCTTTAACTGAATTGTTTCAGACTGGAAATAGAATTGGCCCAGACACCAGGAAGCCAGAGTTCTCAGGCTGCCCATGGTGCTGCATTGAGCAGACATATTTTCTATGGAGACTTTCTGCCTCATGTCCCCAGCACCGTCTCTCTGGCTGCCTGGCCAGGGGGTATTTTGGTTCCAGGGTCTCATCTGTAAAGTGGGGGCTTGCGCTGAGCAAGCCGCCCCTCTTGCTTCCTATTCAGGTCCACAGCCCCCACCAGCCACAGGACTTGTGCTCGGCAACTCATTTGCTTCTTTTCAAACCTGAAAAGTGGGGATGATGGTGCTCATCCTCTCTACTTCATAGGTAGGATGTGGGAACAAAAGAAAACTAGGGCACGGTTATATTTCAAGAAGAGATAAGACAGCATGTATATAAAAGGGGTCCACAGTGACGACCTCCACCTCCCTTTCTTCTTCCTCTTCCTCCTCCTCCTCCCCTTCTCCTCCTTACCTCCTCTTCCCCTTCTCTTCCTCCTCCTCCTTATCTCCTCTTCTTTTTCCTCCTCCTTTTCTTCCTCCTCCTTCCTTTCTCCTCTGCCTCCTCCTCTTCCTCCTTCTCCCCCTCTTCCTCCTCCTCCACTCCTCCTCTTCTTCTTCCTCTTTCTCTCCTTCCCCTCCTCCTCCTCCTCTTCCTCTATTTCCTCCTCTTCCCCCTCCCCTTTCTCTTCCTCCTCCTTTCTCCTCCTCTTCCTCCTCCTCTTCCTCTTTCTCCTCCTCCTCCTCCTCCTCCTCCTCCTCTTCCTCCTCCTCCTCCTCCTCCTCGTCTCTCTCATCACCCCTAAGTAAACTTGGTATCTCTTAACGGATGCTTTTGTTATTCCTTTCTAGGCTTCAGTCCACAGCATCAGAGGGAAGAAAAAAAATAAAGGGACAGGCACAGGGGTCAGGGAGGAATGACAGTGTCCCACATCCACGCTGGATGAGCCAGACGACTCAACTCCATGACTTAAGTTACTTAACTGCTAAAGGACAATTCTTCTGGATGCACTTAAACTCCACTAGAGTCAGGGAAACTGTTATATAACCGTTAAATGCTTGGGAAATGTCTTTCTGTGCCTGCTTACAGATAATATTTCCATTAGTTAAAAAGGAAGGGGTAAAGTATATATTTTCTAGCTGAGTCATATGATTCTCAGTGTGCCCTTGACTTGCAGTCGGCTTTAGTTTTTTTACTTTATTATCATTTTGAGACACATTTCTGCCGACTGGCTTTTTTTTTTTTTTTTTTCTAAACAAAATATCTCTGGCTGTGTTTTCTTGAGAAAGAGCATTATTTGTTTTTCTACTTACACTTGATAAAAACAAAGAAAAAAGAAAAAAGACTGAACAGACTTGTGTACAGTCTAAGAAAGAAGGAAGGAAGGAAAACTTGCTTTCTTTTGTTATTTTATTTAAAATGTCAGGAGTGTATCTAGCCCCAAGGTTCTAAAGCCCAGAGCCCGTTTGTTCTGAGTGAACTTGTAATAAGAGTTAATAATAGCTCGAAAACTTTTTTTTTTGCGGTACTGGGGATTGAACTCAGGGGCATTCTACCTCCGAGCTACACCCCCAGCCCTATTTTTTATTCTTTATTTTGAAACCGAGTCTCACTAAGTTGCGGAGTGTCTCACTAGGTAGCTGAGGCTGGCCGCGAACCCGGATCCTCTGGTCTCAGCCTCCCAAATGCTGGGATTACAAGTGTGCGCCACCACACCCGGTCAAAAACTTTTGAATGGATTTAAGGATTACAGCCCAGTACAGGTCCATAAAGGTGTTCATTAGCACCCTCTGCCGCCTTAGTCTCTTCCTGCTTTTTCTCCACTGGAAGACTGAACATACAAATGGACAAAAGCCACACATTCCCCAAAGCTGACCTCTGACCAACAGTGTCAGCCACCAGCTCAGGAAACCACCCCATCCTCTACAATAACCCCACCAGGAAGCCAGTCTACTACTGACAAGTCAAACTGAAAGGAAGTCAGTCAACAGTCTAATAAACAACCCAAGAAGCCAAACAACGGCTCCTATAGCAGCTCCACCAAACGACCAGGACTTTGCTAATAATTGACAGCTTCTCAGATTTTGGTTCCCACTTCCTAGGTCTAACCATTGCAAACCCATAAATGTGCACCCCTGATCAATGACATAAGGCATTTCCAGCTAGCTCACCTACAGCTTCCCCTGCCAAGAGCTTCCAATCAACCCGGAAATTTCCCCCTTTTCTCTACCCCTCTGCCTGTCTTTGAGTTTTGGCCAAAACACAAGAGATGGTGACTGTGTCTCTTGCTATAGACAGTTCAGAACAAATAGCCTTTGCCTGTTCCATTCGGTTGACATTCGTTTATTCCCACGAAAGGCTCATGAAGCTCAGAGTTCCTAGCCAGCATTCTGAGGAAGTAAAGGCAAACACATAAATCAGTACTTTCCAGTGTGTTATTTAGTAATTCTGCCAGAGGGGGGAAAAGGATGTTATGTCTAAAAAAAATTCTCTAGTTAAATAGGTTTGGGAATTGCTGGGTTAAATACAGTGAATGGGATTTCTTTGCTGCAGGCTTCTTAGATCCTTTTCTAATGTTAAGGTGATGCAAATTGGTGAAGTAAATGTCTTTCCAAATGTGTTTGAAGAAGCAACCCATGGCTGAATAGAACTCTGATTTTTTTATGAAAAACAAAACAAAAAACATCCATGGAAATGCTGATCTAGACGGTTTTGAAGATCACTTTAGGTTTAAATCTCTCAATGCGTGTAGGCTTATGGGGATTATGACCTATAATAATACAGAATGTAACATGATACATGATTCACTCTGTGCCTTTCAACAAAGTTAAAATGTTGCCAGAACTGGAGAGATAATATGGAGAAAATGTGATCAACCATCTCTTCTGTAATCAATCCTTCTCATTCTTCTGGTATTTAAAAACAAGCTCAGTCTTTGCTTCTTCCAAAGGAAATGCAAGCTGTTGGCCTCCCCAATATCTCTTATTCACCAAAATGGGTTAAAAACAAAAACTGGGGAGAGATAGCCAGGTCCGGAAGACTTCCCTCTGCACTTCTACAAATGTTAGACTTCACTGCCTCTGGACCATGAAAAATGCAAGGGCCCCCTCTGGAAGTCATTTTATTTATTTATGGAGCCTTCAGTAAGCCACATTAGGAGGGGCTGATGGCACAGGGGAGAAAGAAGCGTCTGTGTGGAGGAAGACCACATTTGGATCACTTCCTTATTCCCAAAGATGTGGATCCAAACAAGTTCTGCTGATGTTTCTCAGTTTTATGCATGTACTGATCCTGGCCACTTTGGGCAGCATCCAGCAATACCCAGGAGTTCCCTGAGCCAGTAAATGAAGAGAAACCTCCCTCTCCACGCCGTGCCCTGGAGTGTGAGAGGGCACCCTGGCGGGTCCTTAACAGAGGCCAAGTAGTTTATCAGTAGTGTGGAACCTGCCCTGCTTGTAGGTACCACCACATACCTCCTTCACAAGCCCTTTTATGCATTTGCTGGAGACAGGAAACTAGATTACTTAATGCTAGAGGCATAGCATTAGGGAAGATCTGGAGGCCCATTTTAACTTCTTTGGCTGTGTGTGTGTGTGTGTGTGTGTGTGTGTGTATGCATGTATTCACGTGTGTGTTAGTCTTTCATGGGCAATTGATTTTAAAGAGATTTATTGCGCCCCAGATCAGACCTGATTGTTTTCTTACGTGCTCTTCCTATAAAGAAGACACTATTTGCTAGTTCTCATACTACTTTCTTTCTTCCTTTGGTGCATTTATTCAGTCAACAGACACATATTGCATTCTGTGTTAGGAACTGTGCTAAGAACTTTATAGATACTAACTCATCTATCCCTCATCTCAATCCCATAAGAAAGATAGAATGATAATACCCATTCTTGTAGGTAAAAGAAACAGGGGCACAGAGAAGTTCAGTAACTTGACCAGATCCCACACCTCCAGTGTGGAATTGATCCCAGGCGTTGGGCCCAGAGCCCAGGCTATGAATCACCGTGCTGTGTTACCACAGGAAGAACTACTTCTGGTCTCTGTCAACAATTTCCAACATAACTTGGTATCTGGAGGAGGCCCACCCTTGGTTCAATCCATTCTTTAGAAAAGGAAGGAAAAAGAGGAGGAAGCTGGGTGTGGTGGCACATGCTTGTAATCCCAGCATTCGGGAGGCTGAGACAGGAAGATCCAGGTTTGCATCCAGCCTCAGCTACTTAGTGAGGCCCTCCGCAACTTAGTGAGATCCTGTTTCAAAATAAAGAATAAAAAAATAGGACTGGGGGTGTAGCTTGGAGGTAGAATGTCCCTGGGTTCAATCCCCAGTACTGAAAAAAAAGAAAGAAAAAAAAGAGGAAGATAAGATATAGAATAAGAAAAGACTTAGAATGAATTAGGGAGAGGAATAATGGAGAACAGAATAAAATCAGGAGTGGGATTGAGCTCATGTTTACCCTTCTACCAAGTGGAGCTAAATCCCAGTTAGCACCCTTGGGACACCTGAAAGTCTCTTCTCTGGCCCTGAGGTTTTTGCTTCTTCATCCACCCCGTATCTGTGTTTCATAGTGAGCCAGAAGGAGGAATGCCACTGGTGTAAAGCCAACACAGAGGGGCAGCCAGTATCACCCCCCCCCGCCCCCCGACTCATGAGGAGAGACCCTGAGACCAGAGAGACTACACCATCTAATGTCACACCGCTAGGAGGCAGCAGAGCTGGGACTCAAACCCAGGGTCAACTGGCAACAAAGCTCTATCATTTTCTATTCCTCCACACTGCTCCCTGCCCACTTTCCAGAGAACCCAACAGCAGCAATAACAGATATTTAGGTGCGAGGAGCAATCTGACATCTCTCTCGCTCTGCCTTTATGACCTGGCTATTTCCTCTAATCCCATCAAAACCTCTGAACTCTTGCACAGCTATTATCTCATTTTTTTTTCTCAAAGCATTCCTGCGGAAGTAGCAAGTGAAGATATTGTCACAACCATTTTGCAGGTAATTATGTGATAATATTGACAATTTTACTGACAAATAGTCCTCATAGTGTTCAGTTTTATAACTGAGCATTTATCACGTATAAAGAAATCACTGGCTTAGAAGCCAAAATGAGCAAGGTCAAGGGTTGTTATTTTATGAAACCCTAGGGAGCTGCCTGGTTTCTGCCGGCTCAGGGAAGGCTCGCTTACCAGTCAGGAAGTCCGGGTCTGGGGTGGGCTCCGAGATTTTCTCCAGGCACTGGTTCTCCAGGGGGACAGTGGCCACCACGAGACCGTCAGGCAGCTGTTGGTCTAAACCACGAGCAAAGTTGTTTTGCCTAGAAACAGGGCATAGCTTCATTGCAGAGTGTTCAGGTGGACGCCACCCGAGCAGTGGGCAATCTACATTTCAACACGTAATGTCAACATTCTCTATGGGCTACAGATTCTCTCACCTTGAGCCCCATTGGACGCACAAGTCAGGAGCAAGACATCTGAGGAAGGGAGGGAAGGTGAGGGCTGCCCTAGATGTGAAATGAACCAGCTAAAAGCATATGCTGAAAAGGTAGGAAATACTCCTCCCTCCCTGGGATCTGGCTCTCAGATCCCCCTCTCTACCAGACCTGGAGACACTCGGGCTCATTTTTAGACAGTAGTGAAAACTATAAGACCAGTTACAACTCTACGCTCTTGTCTTGTCTTTATCCCCAGGCTAAAAGGGGAAATATTTGTAAAGTCTCCTCTCTGTAACAGTTCCAGAAACTCACTTGGAAATTTACTATCAGTTTGTTCATAAGGGTTTAAGCCCAGGTTGCTATCAACTTCTGGTCACAGCATAACACTAACCTCACCACCATCCTCCTCCTCTCCTGGATCTGAGGAAGATGTATCCAAAAAGCCAAGGTAGAATACGGACAGGAGTCAAATGGAGAGTCTCCTAAAAATATTCTAAATAAGTGGTTTGAAGTATTTTGTTCTCAGGACTCCTTTACACTCTTACAAGTAATCAAAGGTCCCAAGTAGCTTTATTATTTCTATATAATAAGATCCCCTAATTACACCTAATGATATTTACTATATTAGAAATTTGAGCAGAAATTTTTAAAAGTTAATTCATTTTAAAATCACAATAATAAGCCCAATTGATATTAACATGTTTTAAGCAAAATGATGGGAGTGTCATTATATTACATTTTTTTTGCAATTTTTTTAAGTGTCTGACTTAATAGAAGGCAATTGGATTCCTAGGACTGAATCCAACTTATTGCACTATCTTGTTTGAGTTGAAGTCTATGAGAATATCCAGCCTTTCTGCAGGTGGCTCTCCCTTGAGTATCCCCTGCAAGGGGTTCAGGGGTCCTCAGGAGTCCTGGGTCACACTCTGAGGGCTGCTATTCTAGACTGATCACACACTGAGTCTTCTACAAGAGGGAAGAGGCACTTGAGAATTGGCGCGTGGCATGCACACCAAATCCTGGGCAAGGTAAAATCTCATTTAACGATCCACTCTGCCCCCCAGAGGAAGCACAGTTCTTGGGTGGGTGGGAGCAGAACCTAAACCTTTAGATATTTCCCATTCACCTTGCTCCAAGATACCCAACTTTACGCTGAGTGTCAAGGTCTTCTGAGAAGAAGACCCACCATTGGCCCCAAATAACCAGTTCTATGCACACACACGAGGTTCACCTGTATGTTCCTTTCAGCACCTGCCCGGCAGCCACTTCCTTGGACTGGTTGTTGTACCCGAAGAACATCTCCCCAAAGAGAGTCTGGTTCATGGGAATCTCCCTGCCTTCCCCACAGTCGCCCCCCTCTGGGCAGGTCTCGGTGATGAGCTGGCAGGAGCGTCCATCCACTCCGAGCTTGTAATCCTCTATGCACCTAGCGTGGTGGAGAACTCAAGATACTTTAGTCCATCCAGGAGCTGTGCAGGTGAGTCAGCTCAAAGGACCGGGAAGACACTGTTGGATAGCCAGTGATAAGGAATATCTCAATTTGATTCAGACCCTTTTGTAACTAGATTTCTTAAGACTCTAGACGGAGGCTTATAGCAAATATCTTACCTTTCCCTTGAAGTCTTTCAGAACCTGGGAGTAGGCTCTCCTCTAATAGTCTGATACCCCAAATAGGTCACAGAAAGAATCATTGCAGATAGCTTTGTGAATGAGTTAGCATATTTAAATCCAAGATGTACTAGAGTTTCCCCCCAGAACCATCTACGTGGCTGGATCCTGCATTTGTTGGGAGGGTAATTAGGCAGAGAAAGGAATGACACCGTGCGTAAGAAATTAATAACTTTCTAATCTGGTCCTGTGACAAGTCAACTAAGAAATTAGGAAGATTTATGATCTCTTAGCTGTGTTCCGTTTGAATATATCCAGACACAAGATCAACCCATATAAACTCCCCCTCCATCTGAAGTAGCCGTCCTGAACTAAAGAGAGGCCCAGGCACACAGGGTGAACGCCATGCACACCATTAGCTGAGAACTGCCTCCTGGCCTCCTACCTAGCACGTACGTACGGCTACTCTATGGAAAAGCAATACTAATTTGGTAAACGTAGGTCAATTACTCATAAGTCATTAATTGGCCCTGATTTGTAGTTACATTATGAATAATACACACTTTTTCGCTCAAGTAAGAACTACTTCTTTGTGCTGTCACTGAAAAAGAATATTGATTTAATGTGGTTCTCTCCTTAGAGATAGATTTAGAAGGTAAAGGTGCTCGTGATAATAAAACACATCATTTATTACTCCATACAGTAATTGTTATAATAAGATAAAGACCTCTGTCCTAGATGAACAGATTATTAATTTTGTGTGTGTGTGTGTGTGTGTGTGTGTTTGTGTATTTGGTACTAGGGACTGAACCCAGGGGTATTCTACCCCCACAGCCCTTTTTATTTACTTTTTTATTTTTGTTTTTGTTTTTGAAACAGGATCTCACTAGGTTGCTGAGAGTCTTGCTAAGTTTCTGAGGCTGGTCTCAAACCTGTGATCCTTCTGCCTCAGTCCTCAAGCACTGGGATTATAAGCATGTGCCATCCCACTTGGCTGATGAATCATTTAAAATAGTAAGAAGCAATACGGTGATAGCAACGACTCTGCCCTTCACTGGGTGATCTGGGGCCAGTTGAACCTCTCTGAGTTTCAGTTTCCAAAATTATAAAAAGAGGAGAAAAGTAGCTGTTTCACCGGGTTGTTGAGGAGATTGAGACAAAACATAAGGAATTGTGAGGGTGCCTCCTAGATAGCTAGCACCTTTTATGGATTGCTATTATTATTGGAAAGCTGCAAATGAAGCCCGTGTTAATACGACTTTTCTAACTTTTCCTGTTTATCAGCTATATATCTGTGTGAGCAGGTGTGAGCAGAACGCTTTAATTACAAGTGCATGCGGGATGGTCTTTATATAAGCAACTCAAATCAAAGACTTCTTTGGCCGGCTATATATAGTGCTTTGGAGAGTGCTAAACATGCATGTGCCTAATTCTGATGGAAACAGGAAAGCAAGTTCAGTGAGAGACCTAGTTCTAGTCCAGGGAACAGATGGGACTCAAGACAGAGAGGATCCTATGGCTCAGCCTAGGTCAGGGCAAGATGGTGAAGCGGCTCCTTCCTTGAGCTGGACATGGACTGTGTCTTGGGGAAGAATTCTCAGCTGGCTGGTTCCCTTCAGTCCATCCTAAACATCTTGAGAGCTTCCCTTTTTACATCCCCCCATCCCCCCACCACACTGCCAAACTCCTTTGAAGGGAGACCAGATCTGGCATCCCATTTTTTTTCTTCTCTGCTATCTGACACCTAATTAGCTTCTCTGCCCAAGAGAAGAGCAGAAGCATATATTTATTAAACAAACAAATGTATATTTATTAAACACCCATTTAAAAAATGGATGCAATTTTGGCTGAGTTTATTTCTATTAATTGAAGTGGGTCAACCCTAATGATTACATTATAGAGAACACGAAAATGTAGAGCAATCTTCTATTTATGGAATGGGAGGTTACGAGACACCAAACATGAAAATGGCTCAGTTGCAAAGAAATTAAACAAAATGCAACAGAATAAAAATAACCTTAGAACTCCACCTAAGACTCTTCACACGGTTATTCACCAGGGGCTTTTAGCAACCACCCAATGGAGTATTATTACCAGGAACACTGATTTTCACTGCAAGCCTACAGGATGAGGAGATCCTGGAGGAGAGGAGCTAAATGTTACTCCTCTTTGCAGCCCAGTGGCCAGCATGGCTGGCGGACAGAGGAAGGGCTCTGCCTGGCCTGCAGGGAGAAAGAGAGGAGAGGGAGAGGAAGAGGAAGAGGAAGGGGATGCAAGCAAGCTGTGGGCAGAGCAGAGTGTGCTAAATATTTACTTCATAAATATAGCATGAAAATGTCTTTAAATATAATTCCACTCAGTGGCATAAATTTAAATTTTGAGAAAACTGCAGAACTTTTAAAAAGTCAGAAAGGGCCTGAAATCTGGTCCTAATCTCACTTACTAACTCTCTAGTCGTGAGAAAGTACTTAAAGTTAATGTGCATTAGAGTTTTTATTTTGTTGTTGCTATTATTATTATTAGTTTTTGGCAGTAGTAGTAGTATTGTTGTTTTGTGGTTCTAGGAATGACGGAGCCCAGGGGCATTCTACCTGCAAGCTGCAATTTTTTGTTTTGAAAGAGTCTCGCTGGGTTGCTGAGAGTCTATGCTGCTGAGGCTTTCCTGGAACCTGGGATCCTCCTGTCTCAGCTTCCCAACTACTGGGAATATAGGCAGGTGCCATCACGCCCGGCTGGGCATTAGTTTTGTCATCTGTAGATGGGTGGCATTGCTCAACACGTGCCTTTACAGAGCTATCCCGAGAACAAAAGAAATGAGTGGAGAGCGCTAAGCGTTGGCGAAGGGCGCTTTAACTGAGGAATGACTTTGCCCGATTAGGAACGGACACCCTTAATGCTGGGACTCCGGCGGCAGAATTAAGAGAAACTTCTGCCAGTCCAAAGATGGCCCTCCTTTCTTTGATAGTTGATGAGTTTCACAGGATCTTTCCCAAGTTTTAGTCCACTGAGTGCCCGTTGTCACAACACATCTAATTAACATAGCTCCACCAATTATTTAAGCAAATGACAAAGACTTAGCAAAGCCTGTGGTCAACTGCCCCTTGCAGGTAAAGGAGGCTGGGTTTCCACGCGTACAGGCTATGCCTAGACTTTCCCGGAGCTGAGAGTCGCCCCTTCCGATGCCTCGGGCTCTTTCCTCAGAGCCGGAGGGCTGGTGGCCACCTCACCCACGTGCGCATTCCCACCGCAGCCAGCCCCCGGCCGCTCAACTCACCCGCAGAACATGAGGATGTTGTACAAGGCGGGGTCGTCCGGGAAGGGCGCCATCTGCTGGAGGCAGAGCTGCTCGCAGCCGCCGTTGAAGCCGTCTGAGCAGTCCACCCCGATGTGGCGGTCGTAGCAGCCCGAGCTGTCCTTCATGGGGCTGAGTCCGGACGGACACTGGCACAATCAGAAGCATCCACACAGGTGGGTGAACCAGGGAAAGGGCTCCCCTCCACCGGAGCACAATCACTGACGCCTATTTTTAGCATTCTACCTGGAAACTATGAACACCGGGCCAGTAATCCATGAAAGTCTCTCTGCACTGGACTCCCTCTAAAAGCAGATAATTTTGTTTTAAATTTTTATTTATTTTTTTAATTAATTTATTTTATTTTGGTGACACCTTGCTTCTCGCTGGGCACAGATCACATACATTTGCATTAAAGCTGCTTCCTCCATGGAGGCTGGAAGAGGGGTGCTGTAGCAAGACAGAGCCCAGCTGTGCCAGATTCTCCACTGCTGGGCAGGCAGGCAGGCAAGCAGGGAGGGCAAGTGGTGGAACCGAATTAAAGTGCGTTACCCGGCATGGCGGTGCACTCCTGTAATCCCAGTACTTGGGAGGCTGAGACAGGAGTAATCATAAATTCAAAGTCAACTTCAGCAATATATTGAGATTCTCAGCAACTTAGTGAGACCCTGTTTCAAAATTAAAAAAAGAATAAATAAAATTTAAAAGGCTTGTGGGTGTAATTCAATCCCCAGTTCCAAACTAAAGAAACAAGTAAATAAATATAAACCGATAAGGAATTCATTAATGTGAGCAATTAATTCGTGTCCTCCTGCTGCACTGGACTCCCTTTATTTTTATTTTTATTTTTATTTTTATTTATGTACTTTTTGGTACTGGGGATGAAACCTAGGAGCATTCTATCTCCAAGATACACGCCCACTCTGATTTTTTGGGGGAGCAGGGTCTCACTAGTTTGATGAGGGTCTCACTGCTTGCTGAGGCTGTCCTAGAACCTGCCATCCTCCTGTCTCAGCCTCCTAAGTACTGGGATTACAGCCGTGCACCACCACACGGGGACTGGACTCCCTTTAGACACCAATGCCTCTTTTGCCATCTTGCCGTCTTCTGTCTGCGCAATAGATTCTGCACGTTTGCAGTCGAGCCGATTCTAACAGGCAGTACTTTGCCAGTGTTCAAGCAGCTAGAATGGGGGCGGGGGGCAAAGTTGGGATCTGTCTAGATTTGCCCCCAAAGCTTGGCTTTCATGGATGGCTCACTATATATACCATTGGCCTGCAAATACACTTTGTCCACACCAAAACCAAAACCAAACCCAAAGCCAACCAAACTTTCAAAATTTGGTGGAATCGTGTTGTTGTTCATCTCCCCTCCCTCCCTCCCTCCCTCCCTTCCTCTCTCCCTCCCTCCTTCCCTTTCTCCCTCCCTCCTTTCTCTTTCTCCCAGCCGCTAAGTACTTGGGTCTAGTTGGCGCAGTCCTAGCCCAGAGCTGCTGCAGATGAGACTCTGCAAACCCACCTCTCCTCCCCTCCCAATCAAAGATCACAGCTGGATATGCATTGTTTGCTGATATTAATTCTGCCATTTACCAAACACATGACCCTCTATGGGCCTGCATGGGGTGCCCCTAGCCTGGTCCATCCCTTCCCTCCCCAGGAAAGCAGCAGGGAGAGCTGGAAGGTGACAGTGTTTAAAGAGACTTCCCCCTGCTGACACCCACAAGGTCCAGATGACAGTGAACAAGCAAAGAAGGTGGCTGAGGCTGGCTCCCCACCTTTCCTTAGCCCCCAAATATCAGGTTCCTTGGTCACCCAGCCTGTCAGGCCAGACATGCCCCAGAAGGGGGGTAGCTTCAGTGCTGCTGGGTGGCCGCCCAGGTGTGGATTCCCCTGTGAAGCACAAAGTTCCATTGGAATTCAGTGGACTGCACCAGTAGCCATGAGTGCGTTCTTTGCTTGTTTGTTTGTTTTCTTCTCTAAAGCTTGCTAGAAACCATCAGGCAGAGATGAAGCCAGTCTCTTGTTATTCCTGCCCGTGTGGTTTCAACCCTCATATTAGAGAGTGTTCTCTAGGTCACCAGCTAGGACTCCCCGTCTCCCCAGCCACCTGCTTTTTTTTTTTTTTCAGAATGCTCCATCAAGCGTGATTTTTGACAAAGACCTCACCGAATGAAACACGAGCAGGCTTTGTTCCAGAATTCCCAAACCTGGCATATGCACAGCTCGCCTGGCCCTGATGCCCAGCTGACCATTGTTATCCCAAACGGGACCACCTGCTATTCACACTCCTAGAAGGTCTGGAGAGAAAGCAGGGTTCGCTGCCCTGTTCAAGTCAAATACATTTTTTTTTTTCTTGTAAGCAAGGCTAAAAATAATAACCACCGCTATCAGGGACTGAGCAATTCTTTGTGTAGGACAACCATTATCTACATCTATTATTTTCAATCCCAACCTCACAGGGACAACTTCTCTTTCCCATTTTACAGATGAGTCAAATTAGACTCAGAAGACTAAGTAGCTTGTTTGAGGTTACAGTGGTAGAAAAGGGTGGAATCAGACCCCAAAGCTTGTGGCTGTTCCTGCCATTGTGGCTGTTCTACCATCCCACTTCCCAAGGGTGATGAAACCTAGATTTATTGGAAGCCCTAAAGAAACAGCACCAGTGTGTCAGGGAAGTGAAGCAATGCTGTGGATTCATTGTTTGACTGCTTTAAATAATCCCCAGAGTATATTCTTGTGTCTACGATGGATTTATAGATTCAGCCTAATATTCTGTTTGTCTCTGTCCCTCCTTTCACACACGTACACTTAAACACTCCATTATGGGTGCAAATATTTTAGGGCAAAAGATTGCAAACTGTCCAGAAGGATGACATTGAAGGCAAGACAAGATGCTCAATTACTGAAAAGGATGGAGTTATCTTTACTGCACTATAAATGACTTTGGTTACAGTTCAAAATAAAACATTTTAGAAATATCTCCAGGAATAAAGAAGGCGGAAACAAAAAAAATAGACTTTTGTTCTTAACCCTTAGGATGCAGAACACCCATTTCTCAAGGAGTTCATCAATCAAGTTTTCCTACATATATGTGTGTATATGTACATATATATGTATATGTTGGGAAAATATACATATATGTTGGAAAAAATATATATATATACATATATGTTGGATGAATCTTTCTTCTGCTATTAGATTCAAATTCTAGGTTTTCTCCAAATTTGATATCCAACCAGATACGAAGGAGCTTTCATCTCTGAACCATGCCCCTCTTTCTGGAAGTATTTGCAGCAAGAGCTTTGGTTGTCAGGGGAAATCCTCACTTCTAGGAGGAGCATGCACCTTCTGTTTGCAAGGACTGGCTCTTCCTGGCCCCTGTCTGTACACAGTCTTTCCACTAGTTCCTTGAAAGAGAACTGTTTTCTCAGGAGAGAGCCCCAAGGTTATAGATTAACCCCTGTTTGCATAGGTTACATTTGGCAGTCCCAGGGACTTGCTGAACTTAAGAAGAAAACTCCATTTGTTATGGCACCTGCCCTCCCCCATCAAGAAGGTCTAATAAATGAGCTCATATCTCAGTGACCCCTAAAATACACAAGGTTAATCATCTTTCATGAGATGCTTGTGGCTTCTTGACTTATTATGGTCTAAGGCATAATTTGCTAATGAGATTAAAATGATTTTCCCCATCCAACTCTTTTTCTTTGCTGGCTTTCCCCCCTCTTTTGCTACTGATGATTTTTGGTTGATTAATTACTTAGGAAGGTGGTGGAATCTTTCTAAGACACACATAGCTCAGTGCCAGGTTACAAAGTGGATGCTCTGTGGACAGACGGGTAAGAGTGATGGTCACATGAATATATTCAGGGCCCCCAGGGAAGGAGAGGGATGCATTGCTGCAGCTGGGCCTGCCTCGCCTTACCTGGGTGATTCATAAGACGTGTACATAATCCCTACTCAAAATAGGTTCTCTTTGACTAGATGGAAATCTGATTCCTTTCATAAATAATGATTCCCACAACTTTTTGATGGGTGCTGACAAGCAGGCCCAAGCCATGCAGGCCTTCTCCCAAGGGGGAAAGTTTGATGGAATTAAATTTATATTTCAGGTTGTGGTAACTTCCTGCTCCCATTTTGCTAGAAGCCTCTGAGGCATATGCTTTCTTCTTACTGTCCAAGAAGAAGAAGAAGAAGAAGAAGGAGGAGGAGGAGGAGGAGGAGGAGGAGGAGGAGGGAAGAGAGAAAGGGAGACAGAGGGAGAGAGATAGAATGTCCCCTGAAGAACTTGTGTATTAATGCTCAGAATTGATGCGATCAAGTCATGCGGGTTATACTCTCACAAGTGTGTAAATCTTCACTGGGCAGAGGTAACCTAGTAACCTAGGCTGGTGGGATGTGGCAGGAGCAGGTGGGTCCCTGGCTGTGTGGCCTTTGGGAGGTATTAATCAGCCCTTTTCCAGCTATACTCTAAAAGATCTGACCATGTAGCTTAGAGGAAGAAGGATTTATTTGCTCACGGTTTTGAGTTCAGTCCTCATGAGGTCGGGGACTGTGGGTCTCAGGGAATGGCAACTGGACGCAGAGAGAAGGAGAGCAAATGCATTGAGCTCCTCACATCGTGGAGGCCAGGAGCAAGAGCAGGAGTGAGGGGAGGGCAGAGGAGGAGCCATGTATAATCCCCAAGACCAGGGTCCCAGGGACCCAGATTCTTCAGCCACACCCTACCAGCTCAGGCCTTCACCCAGGTCAATCCAGTGCGATGGATTTACCCATTGCTGATCACACCTTTCATTGTTGTAGGATAGAAGAAATAAGTAGGTAGAAAGGAGACAGGCAGGAAGGGAAAGGAAAATATAACTTTAATATTAAAAACCTGGGACTGAAGCATTTCAGCCTCTACTCCACAAACCGGTTCTCTTTCTCAGGCCTGACTCTCCCAAATTCCTGGGAAATCTTAGAGTTAACAAAAAGGAAGTGTAATTGCCCTGTGCATTGATAGCAAGACAGGTACGATATTTTGAAAAACCTACAATTTAGGACACTCCAGCTTATCTGTCAATCAGCTAATGAGGACCCCAATCAACCTAAGGACCCTAAGGTTGATCAGACCATCAGGAAGCGCCTCAGGACTACTGACTGAGATCATCCACCCTAGAGCTGACTGGACCACTTGACCACCATAAACCACCTAGGGGACTACCGGACTGAGATCATCCTCACACACCTCCTCTAGCCCACCCCTCACGAAAGTCCCCTATAAGAAGACAGCCCTGAACTCCCCAAAACACCCTTCCTCATCTTGAGATGGCCTGAATTCTCTCTTGAATGTGTATTTCTTCCTTTTTTCCCTTTTCCCCAAAGAAACCTCTGTCCATGTCTCTCACTGGTGCGTGCTGAAATTCTTTTCCATCACGTTAGCCAAGGACCCCGCTGATCCTGAGTTCCTGAGCTGAGGACTCACCCCAACATCATGACTTAACTATATCAACACTGCACATTGCTAAGTGAGCTCCTTAGGGGACATTCTGTATCTCGCTACAATGGAAGCTGTGCCTGTGCCCTTGAACGCCCTTGCTGGCTTGCTCTCCATGACGGGAGAGCAGAGCCCACGATTTCCTTCTCTCTGCTTGCACTGCCAGGTCTTTAAGTCCTGAAGACCCAGCCTGATAGAAACTCCAAGGACTCCAGGAAACTGTGAGCAAATAAGTTTTCCTTCCTCCAGGTTGGGTGGTCCATTGTCTTAGATAACAACAGTGAGAATACTGACCAGGAGAGAGAGAGAGAGAGAGAGAGAGAGAGAGAGAGAGAGAGAGAGACTTGTGATGGTCTGCATATATCTGAGCTCTGGCAGAGGTGAAATGACATATGTCCTGGGAAAGGTTCTTGAATTGCGTGGAGAGGGAAGGGCTGGAAGGTCACTGGGTGATTCAAAGCTCATTACAGCATAATGCTCTGGTCAGGGAGGCCAGGTGTCCCATGCACAAGAAAGCAGGGCAGCCCACCCCTCCCCGCTGTGTGACCATAACCTACTTACCTAAGGACATCCCAACACACTCCACAGCAAAGGCAGGTTTTTATTTTGGACACTTTTGAAGATGAACTAGACCATGAGAACATGAGACTTATTTATTTATTTATTTATTTACTTACTTACTTACTTACTTATTTGGGATAGCATAAGCAAGCAATCGTTTTCAAGCCTTTGCACCAAATTTTATATTGAGGTTCAAATAGGTAGGCGTCATAAGAATATAGACATCCTGGTTAAAGCTGGGAGTAGGGAAGCTGAAGTCCTGCTTACCAAAGCTCTAATCCCCAGCGCAGGTCCCCCACCAGGAAGGGTTCCTAAGATTTGTCACTGACACAGTCACAGGAACCTGCGAGCATGTATCACCTTATCTGGCAAAAGGCACTTTGCAAATGTGATTAAGTCGAGGATCTGGAAATGAGGGGATTATCCTGGATTATCTAGGGCCTGATGTAATCACCTGATGTAGAAAAGGGAGAGAGAATGGGAGAGAAAGGGGAGAAGTGCTACAGAAGCATGGCCAGAGAAATGCAGCCTTGCTGGCTTTCAAGATGGAGGAAGCAGGCCTTGAGCCCAGAGAGGTGGGTGGGCTCTGGACGCTGGAAAAGGTGAGGGAGTGGGTTCTCCTCCTCAGCCTCCAGAGAGGCATGCAGCCCAGGCGACCCCTGGATGTTAGCCCAGTGAGACCCGTATTGGAGTCTCACCTGCAGAGTTGTACGATACTAAATGTGTATAGCTTTAAGCCAAGCAGCACTATGATAACATAGCACCCTTGAAGGACCTTGTAGGGTTCCATAGAACAGAACCATGGCCACCATGCACATTAAGGACAATGGGTAAGATCTGATCAGCAGTGGAGGGTGGGGGGGATAGCCCATGCTCTAGGAACCTTCTGGAAGCTTCTAGGAAGCTGTTAGAGAGTGCTCTGGTTCATAATGGCTCAAGACTGTGGTTTGTTCAAGTCTGTACCTTTCACGGACATTAGCTTTTTGTCCTCCGGGACTATATAAACAACAGGGCGATTAACTGGGTAGCAATTAACCCTGTGGGAGTCCATGCATAACCGAGGAACGTGCCCTGCCTTCCTAGAAAGAAGGAAGGTTGAGCTGCCGATTTGGACACAGTATGAATGCCACCTGTCTGCTTTGAATTCAACCAGAAAAAATACCCAGGTGCACACCGTGTCCTTTCCCAGGCCTCTGCCTTTTCAAACCCCAGGGTTCTGAAGAGCCAGCATGCTCTGAGTTGCTCATCTGCTTTCTCCTTTCATAAAAATATGCTTTTCTTGGGAAACCTTTCAGTTCAGCACCCAGAGGTCTGAATGGAAGGGTTTGTGTGGAGAAGGAGGAAGGCAGCCAAGTCCTTTCAAATTGTAGTTGGTGCAGCTGATGACTTTGTCCCTGGTCCACCTCCAGATGAGCAGACTTGCTCTCCTAACACACCAGGGGTTGGGGACAGTAGAGATGCCCAAAGGAGTCAGGTCAGGTGCAAAGTCAAGTCCCTAATCTCCTCAGTAGGGTCATAAGCATCATGACCGTTCTGTGTCCACTCTCAACATATCCTTCCTGCCTCAGGTACCCTACACTTTGCAGCCAATGAGAAACAGTCAATGGACCCTGTCTGCCAATCAGCCCGTCCCTCCTCCCTTCAGAGTCACGTGGTGGGCCAGTGACTTCAAAGTGGGATGCTAATACCAAGGGCCGGTATAATTGGGCGACTTTCTGCAGTGGCTTCAATTCTGAAATGCAGCAGCCTTATTGCAGATGCATATTCATCAGAACTAGTCCTCCTAGCTGCGTCTCACATATCACAGTGTTAAAAGTACAGAAATCCATCAGCACAGCTATATGCTGAGTAAAAAAGGGCCAGGATCAGGAACAGAAGACAGGTGACAGGCTAACAAACCCTGAGGGGCTTGGGAAGGAGCAAAAAGGGGGCGAGAGGGGGAGAATCTGTCTGTGCCCGTGTGTGTGTGTGTGTGTGTGTGTGTGTGTGTGTGTGCACAATTGCACACTGGGGTAGCTTATGGAGGTTGGGATCTTGCACACACAGTAGAATGACCCCAGAGAGTAAGAAAGAAGGAAAGGCTGAAGTCTGGATGAAGAAATGAAGGCTAGATAGTAAAAAAAAAAAAAAAAAAAAAAAAAAAAAAAAAAAAAAAAAAAAAAAAAAAAAAAAAAAAAAAAAAAAAAAAAAAAGTGGCTCAGCCGGGCGCTCTATTAGACAATGGAGTTATCTCTCTAGGGACCCAGCTGGGGGGCTCAGTGCCCCTGACCTGTGAGGGTGCTCCAGCCACAGAGCGGGGAACACCAGGGACATCCGCTCATGGCCTGGCTCTTGCAGAAGACATGCTCTAACAGGTGCTTTTCTTTGTTCTTTGGTCTTCTTTGCCCTCTCTGTGACACACTGCTGGCTTCTCCTCCCATCCCCTGCGCCCCCAGCTCTCTCTCTCTTCCCTTTTCTTTTCTGCATGTTCTCTCCCTTCTCAGGTGACTCAGTGCCTGTCAGCTGCTGTCTAATCGGTAACAGTCTGGGGAGGCCATAGGGTCAGCGGACTTCTACCCTAGAGGCCAAGGCACACATCCATCTTTGATGCAGACCAGCTAGCTTTGTGAACAGAACAGGTACTCCGAGATGGGGAAGCAGGAGGGTGCATGGGGAAGCAGGGTGCTGGCTCTGCATCCTCACCGTTTCCCCTGGTCTTGGTCCCTTCACACGGCTCAGCTGTCAGACGGGAAAGCTAGACGGGGCACCATAGCTTTCCCAGAGCTGGAAGCTCCTGGCCCTTCCCCCCAGCCCTGCAGAACAGCACGTCTCATGACTGATCTCTCCCTCTCCTCTGTTCTGACTTTCCATGCTTCCTTGCTTTGCATGGTTTCCCTGCCATGTGTCTCTGCCCCATTCTCTCCTCTCTCTTGAGGACTGCATCATTCTCTCTCAGGAAGGCGAACTAGAAACAGAGGATCCATCCTGCAGATGGGCATGAAAACGGCCATCCTAAAGGAACCAGCATCAAATGGCTTCTTCTGTTCCTGCCTCCATGGTCCAAGGCTGTCTTCATATCCGTGGCATGGGAGATAGCTCAGTCTACTCTACCCCAGTTAGTTCTGCTTATCAATACCATCACACACGTTAAAGGTTGCCAAAGTCCACAGACCGAAAGCAAGGCAGAAGCTCACCTACGCTCTCAAAGGCAGCGCATTTTTATTTATATTTTTCTCTACCACCTCTGGCATAACTTATTTCTTTCATGGCCCTAACTTTAGGTAGGTTTTCTCTTAAAGTTTCCTATTATATTTAGAATCAATGTTATAATTAAACAACTGATAAGTTAATAGTTAATTAAGCATAATTAATTATAATTAGGCAATTAATTAATTCACAAATAGTTCTCAGCATCTATCTTGTTAGACCAGAAAGAAAGAATCACACTGCTCAAATTACAAAACTTCCCTTGGGTGGTTTTAAGACACATAGCTGGTGTTCCATAGATGTTTCTTGACTAACTGACGGGTGGTTAGCGCCTAGTCCTTATCAAGAGACAATGCTATGCACATATATGAAATTACCAATGCTGATCTCCATAACTTGTATGGGGATGGGAAGGGAGCTGGTTAGGATCCAAAGGAAAACACACCAAGTGCTGTGTTTACTCTGAGCTTCATTATGATGTATAATTAATTACAATGCACCAATAAAAGTATATTAAAAATAAAATAAATAAGTTGACAGAAAAAAAAGAGACCAGTCCTAATTTAGACTAGATGGTGGCGGTGGGGGGGCCGGGGGTGACCACCACACATTTGCATCTGTAAGCTATGTCTGCGTCATTTCTCATCCACCCCCCACCCCCAAACAGAAACCCCCAGCTTGGTAGGACCCCGACATACCACGCAACCAGTGGAGTCCAACTTGCGGTCTGAGATGCAGCGGAAATTCTTACTGCAGCCCCCGTTGTCTTTGCTGCAGTCCCGCACGGGCCCGAAGGAATCTAGGAGGACCTCCAGGCTGTCGAAGGAGGAGGAAGTCATCAGCTCCTCTCTGCAAGGAGAAGCGGGGAGAGGCAGGGAAGAGTCAGGGGAACTCCGGAAGCAACGAGTGGCACTTCTTTCCCTGTCCCCCGCCGGACAACTGGATCAGGTCTCACTCTCTCTTATAAAAATTAAACATCAGCCATACTCTGAGCCTTGAACTAACAAATTACAGGCATTCCCTGCTTCTGGGAAATGAGCCAAGGCTGTAACGCCTGGTCAAAGAAGGAGGTCTAAACTTAGGCAAGGAAATTAACATTTTATTGCCTGTCAGTCCTTGGGGTATGTGGGAAGCGCTTACAAACTCTAATTTTATGTCTTCTTCCAGCCAGTGAGCCTTGGGGTGTGCAATATTGACCCAGATAAAGAGCAGCTCCTGGCCCTGCGGATGGGGGATTTGAAGGCAGCCTGCCAGCTTCTCTCTTCAGCATGGAGTGACTTCTTCCCCTGCACCTGCGGCTTCCAGGTAGGTTTTCACCCAGCCTCCCACCTGCGGCCAGACTCACCTGACCTCCACCGCATCCTCCATCACCGTCATGTCCGTCTTACACTTGGCCGATGGGTTGATGGCCAGTTCGGCGGGCGGGATCACGAAGCTCTTGCTGAGAGGCAGCCACATGCCCTCCCCGAGGGTGTAGGTGAATCTGCGGGGACACACAGCCCCAGGTGGTTCAGGCGGGCATCTTTACCCCCAGCTGCTGCCTTGTCTTCGCTCCAGCTGGGATGACTGAGCCAGAGGGAGGCAGGCAGGCCTGCTCCTGCTCACCTGGCCAGACAGCTCAGCTGGAGCCCCGACTATGATGCCCATTCACCCGATGCTAGAAGTATATATATTTTTAAATCTATTCATGAAAAGTGAGTCTCAGCTTTCTTCAGACTGGAAGCTGGGCTTCCCTTGTCTGAAGTCAGATCTAATTGGAAGCAGTTTAATTGAAAAGAGATGCAGGTATCCCCACAGCCTCTTTCTGCACCCACACACCCCAAAGTGGTAGCCATGTTTTCTCGCTGGGCCTGGAGGCACCCTGACAAGGAAACGGCAGGAGGAAAGCTCCCCCTTTCTGGCTTCTGTGACAGGGACAGAAATGACTGAAGCCAAGAGCCTCCAGGGAGGGAAAGAGAGGTGCTGAACAACCCCCAAGAACAAGCTCACATTGGTGCTTTTCCCTCCTGCCCACCCTTACCTCACCATGCTAACCCTTTGGGGATACAGGAAGTTTTTTCTTTTCTTTTTCTTTTTCTATAACAAGGGCTAAAACGAATAAAAGAATCAATCAGCATTTCAAGGGAGGGCTTAGGGAAACCAAGAGAGATTATTTGTTTATTTATTCATTCATTTCATCTCAAAGGCATTCGAATGCTCTGTGTTCACAGTCAAAAATAGTCTGTGGGATAAAAGCCAGTGTGGGTGGGATATCTTGAGGCTGTGGCAGTCTGGTGTCTCCCCTCCCAAGTTAGTGCAAAGGAAGGAACAATGGGAGGATATGCAAAATTAAGCAGAGCCAGGGTGCTGGTGACATTAGCATGCAACTCACAGAGCTGCATTTCAGAGCCCTGCTCCTCTCTCTCTCCTAACCTGCATGTTCTCCTCTCCTCCCTGGGTTGCCTGAGATGCTAGGAAACCAGATTGGTGACTTAAGATCTTTCAGGCAGTGTGCAGCCCTCTTCAGAACGCTGGACACAAAGCAGACCCACTGGCTGGGGCTGCCCAGCTCTGCAGTTTCCACCCACACCCTGAAGACAGCCTGGGCACCAGACAAGGGAGATGACATTGTAATTGCAGGGGGTTCCCAAGGGAGAGGCCAACATTCTAGTAAGTGGGATGTGGCAAGGATTTGGGGGATTTACCTCCTATTTCCACCCTGGCTCTTGGCCTCCTACTTCTCTGACCTGTTGGTAACTGTCAGAGATGTTTCTTCTTTGAAGGAGGAACTCACATCTTCCTACCCAGAGGGGCATGAGGTAGGTGTAGGGGGGACTAGGTGTGCACAGGAGGGGCCTGTGCCAGTGAGGAGGGCTCATCATATGGGGGATAAACAAAGACCACTGCTTCCTTCTGTTGTGAATCAACTAGTGAAATTGAAGGAATGACAGCCCCCCCCCTCCTCTCTCCCTCTTTCTCTCTCTGGCAATATCAAGAAGTTGATTCAGGTCTAGTGATGGCACCCCCAAGGTTCCTAGAATCTGGGGCTTAAGGATGAATGTGGGTTGAAGGATATAACCTCTAAGAATTTGTAAGATTTCACTGGACATTCTGGAGACAGCAACGCTATCCTAGGCAGGCACTGGTAGGGAGGGGCGCTGCTAATATTATAATCTACTGTTCCAGCCAGAGAACATCTCCACGTTTGAATGGTACCAGGAAGAGGCTGTTTGTTGGACATGAAGATGCGCTTTTGTTTTCTATTTTGGTTTTAAAACTATAATTTCACATGGATTATGTAACAGATTTGCAGAAACTATTGGCAGTCCTAGTCCCTTTCTGATCATTTTTTCTTTTGGAAGAGGGGGTCCATCCCCATCCATCTCAGTTTTCCTTTCTTTCTCTGCATGTAGTAATATTCCCAAGGGAAAAGCAAACCACAACTTTCCCCAGCTCCCATTGTCCAGTGGCATCCCATGCATACAGAACATAGCTGCCCCCTTCCAACGGTGTCATCCCGCCCACCTTTCATCTTCATACCTCACGGAGCTCATTTCACACTTTGTGCTCCTCCAAGGTCATCTGACTATACTTCCTAACACCATCCTAATTTCTTTTCCCCTCTTTGCTTTTGCTCCCAATATTCCTTCTTTCTGAATTTTATTCCTTCTCATCCTTTCCTTAATCTGACCCATTTTAAGACTTAGTTAAGATCACAGCACTTTCCAAAAGCCCCTTAGAACCTTGACCCTCAAGGGACTGAGCAAGGGAATCTCCTCTCTCCACCTTATGCAGAGTCCCTTCCTGCCTCTGAGATGTGAATTTGTCCCTGTCTTTTCCTGTGTCTGTCATCATTAGTAAGAACGTGCTCTCTTGGATGGCAGAGGACAGCTCCTTGTCATGTTTGTATCCCTACTGCCTAATGCAATTATTGGCCCAAGGACGTCACTCGATAAACATTTATTGACTCGTCAATAAGGAGATTTTGTTTGTGTTTCTAGTTTGCAGTCTTCTGAAGGGCACAATCTCAACATTCATATGCAAAGGTAGAAGCAAATGATGGAGAAGCTAATTCCTCCGTGTGGGGCAAGATTTGGGTTAACCTGTGACTTTGAATCAATCTAACGGTCCAGATGGATCTGGGCCTGATATTGTGAAGAACTTCCTCATTGGGTAGCAGCTTCTCCCGCACCACAGCACCACACTGGAAGTTACCAAGAAAAATAATCTCCTCCAGTCTGTGGTGGGATCAAAGTGAAATCCAGTAGAGAAAGACAAGTTAGATGTGGAGGGAAACTTACTCTCCTGAGAGTTCTCAGGAGGGCAGGGCTCTGCAGAGGTACCTCATTTACTCTTACGCTAGCTCTCGAATATTGGTAGTTAGGTCTCATTTTTTACCAACTCACCACCTGATTTTTTAAGAGGGTTGGTAACACGATGTCTCCAAGGTCACCCCTTTGTAAGTGGGAAAGATGTGGTTAGTCTGACGCTCAGGTGTGGATCACAGCAGCTGTCCAGCCTGTGCTGGCTCGTGCCTGTGGAATTCTAAAGCTTTCTTTCATCTGCAAAATCTACTGAGTAACTCCAAAAACCAAATATAGAATAAGCTGTCAGAGAAAAGCTGTGTCCTGAAATCTCATCTGTCCCTCATTCATGCCGATTTGGCAGGGATGATTTCAAAATGCCACCCGAGAGAAGGTGGGGGAGCATCTGGAATGTTCTCCCAAGTTGGGCCTTCTCTCCTGACATCTGGTGGTGACCATTGCAACTGATGGCTCTGCTGTAGCCTGCAAGCTCCTGTTAAGCCAGACCTTGAAATTTCTGTTCAGAGGCACTCACTAGAGAGCGCTGGGCAGAATAAGCCTGTGTTCTCTCCACAGCTTGGCATGAAATAGAATGTGGAGAAATAAATAAATAGCTCTTGGCTTGGCATCTTCACTCTTTCTCAGAGCAAACTATTCCAAGAGGAGGTACTGTTTCCAGGGATGCAGGTATACTCTTGGGAGGAAGGTCTCTGAAAGATAAATGTGGTCTTCACTAATCTCCACCACCATGGAGCCCAAGGGAACACAGCGATCCTCACCAAGATGGAAAGACCATCTTCAGCACAGAAATGGGCTTGGTGGGAAGACAACTGGGGGGCTCAGGGCCTTTGTGGACTCGCAGTCTAGCTTGGGATTGCAGGTTATCCAGGTTATTTGGGATTACAGATTTCCAAGGGTGGGTTGGCTATCAAGGTCTTTTTCTATTTTGGTTTCAAGTCCTTGGGAGCCACCTGAAATGAGCATCTCTTGATACTGTGTTCAAAATTAAATGGCTATCTATTCAATATTTAAAGTTATATAGGCTCCTGCTCCTCCCCTCAAGAGAATGATCATTTCACTGGGAAACATATAGGCAAATTAAAAATAAATCAGAAATGAAGTAATTGTTGAATGCATATTATAATCAGTATAGCATAGAAATTTGGAGGAAGAAAAGTGATTGTGGATTGGAGAAGACTTAGAGTAGTGTTTCGCAATCCCAGCTATAGATTAGAATCACCATGGTGCTTTTCAAAGGCATTGATTCCCTGGCCACACTTCCCTGAGCTTTTGAATTAATTGGTTTGTGCTGTCAGATCACTGGTCCTTTTAAAGCATACTGTGATTCCTGCAGAGGGCCAGGGGTGGGGACCACTTTCCAGATAGGGACTGTCTCGGTCATATTTGTCTGGTCATATCTACAAAATCTGAGACAGTGCTTTGCAACAGCAGGTGCTCATGAAGTGATCCAGACCATGAAAATTGGTAGTATTTATTATTAGGAGGAAAAGATCATTCTTGCTCAAGGAAAGGGTATGAGCAAAAGTGTGGAGTGGGGGAATCTTCAAGTTTTTGGGGACAGGACAGTAGATTCATTAGAAGACAGACTTGACTAAGAACAAAAGGTTCCAGAAGAGAAAGCTTATTTATAAAGGGGTTTCATATTGGCATTCAATGGTGGAAAGATTTGAATGTCAGAATTTAAGCTTTATTCATGGTCCAGAGAAACATGCATTGGCTTGAAATTCACTGGGGCACAAAATCATGAATGCGCATGGTAGCAAGCATATAGCTGATTATCTTCACTGAGCGGGTCATGGATTTTCCCAGAGTGGCCATTGATGGGCAGTTGACTCAGATCCCAGAGTGCTTTAAATAAAGTTTCCAATTTATGGGATGAGCATACCACAACCCATTGCTTTTATTTGAGAAACTAGTTATTGCCATGCTAGGGCCAAAAATATTAATCACTTATTGATGGACGCACTGACTCATGAGATAGTTGACCTCGTGGGTTAAGCAGCCACACAAATGATCCGCTCCGTGGTGCCTGCACATTGCGTCTAGTTGACAGCCTAATTCGAAAAAAATAAATAAATGGTGCCTGTGGGGATGGACACACCATTTTGTGCAAATTCTCTTCTAATAGCAATTTCATTAAAATCCTTGTTTTTAGTATTAGCTTCTGACTTTTAAGGAATATAGGGCTTATCCATGTTAATCAGCAAAACTCCACCTGGCTCCCCATTGGCTTATCTTTATTGCCCTTTGAAAGTCCTGGAAGACTAGCAGTAGGAAAAAAAAGAGAAAGAGAGAGAGAGAGAAAAAGTCAGCCAAATGATAAATCATTGTTGGAAAGTTTAAATGACCAAGTCACAGTCCAAGGAATAGAGCTGACAGCTCTCATAGCACAAATCCTCCAAATCAGCCTGCAGCCAATGCCATTAACAAGATCCAGCCTGCCCTGGGAGAGACACTTAGGAGAGAAAAGGGCAGGGAGAGGCCCCCTGAGCAAACAGTTCTGTAGATCCACACTCCAGCTAAGAGCATGCCTTAGGAGAGGGCCGCCATGGCAGAGGCGGGTCCATCCCAAGCACCAGGAGGGGAAGTTTTGCAAAGGAGTGATCTCCCAGAGGCCAATGGCAAGAGCATAAGTTAACATCTCAGCCAGAGATGGCTGACAGAGTGGGTCTGGGAAAGGGGCTTAGAAAGGCAGCAGCAAATGAGCCTTAGGAAACTTCATGGGTACAGTCAAAAGAAAGCAAGCCTTCTGTGTGCCCAATGCCACGCAGGAGCCAGATGCATCTCTAGACATTGGACCCCCGTGCAGAACTCACCCCTTCCTTACTAGAAAGCTTCCTCATGAAGGGACAGTAGGCATACCCATCCCGCCAGGTCAAGAACAATCATTGGCACTCAGGAGGTTACTCAGCAAAGGTATGTGAAATGAAGGACAGACTGACAAAACAACCGGACAATAAGGCCTTAGCGTGGAAATAAAATTTGTGTTCCAGATGAGGCCTGGTGTGAATCAAGTTTCATGAAAATCTAATAGTTCGTGGCTGGCGCCCAAATTCCCCCTTTGCCTGTGGGCCTTTCTAATACGTGCTGCCCCCAGATATGCAGGTAGAAATTTGGGAGGGACTAGAAGTATCACATCTGATCAGGAGGGTAATAGATAAAAGAAAATAATGATGAGGTAGAGTTTAGAGAAGGGGAGGCAGGGGCGGAGAGATTAATCTTGAACAACTTAAGGCTGGATAAGGAAGGTGCAAATTAGATGCAAACTGGAGAGGCAGAAGCTGACATTAATTGCCTGTTCTGTGCTAGTTTCTGTGCCAGGGACCTTCCCTGCATTAACTCACATATCCCTCCCAATAATCCAGCGGGCATGTAATAGGGCCCCATTTGACAAATGCAGAAACTTGGAGGCTCCAGGAGGTTAAGTACATTATCGAGGTTCACGGAGCTGGCAAGGAAGGAAATCAGGACCCACACAGAATCCATCTGACTTCCAAGTCCTCCACGCTGCCACTGAGCAAGATCTGGGGGCAAGTGCTGTTGTTTATAATAACCAAATCTTCCCCATTTTACACTTTACCACTAGGGAAGGCAGTTTAGTGGGAAGGGATGAGCAGACAGACATAGCAGGGTCCCTGATAACTAGTCACTTACCTGAATATCTTGTCAGAGGGCTGCTCTCCCAAAACCAGGTCAAAGCCTCGCTGAAATATTGTGTAAGGCCAAGGCCTAAAAGAAGAAAGATCGTTCAGTTAAAGTCCAGTCAACAAACACTCTCTTTGCACCGAGTACCATGCTAGGTTGTAAAGGCCCAAAATCTGACCAAGAACATGGTCAGTAAAAATCACTGAACCCCTCGGAAAGTTGAATTTAATAGACATGACAACTGAAATTGCACATGGAGCAAAGTTAGATGGAGGGGGACCCCACATAGCTGTCATTGGTGGCCCTTCGAAAGTACCTTTGCAGAAGCCTAGCTCTACCCTGAATAAGAAAGGGGGGGGTGCATGACTTGTTGGGGGAAGGGGATGCCTTTGGAAACCCGCAGTTCTGGATTCATAGCTGGTTCTGCCATCTAGCCAATGTCTGACTTTAGGCACATTATTTGCCTTGCTGAACCCAATTTCTTCATTATTTGCCTCGATGAGTCTAATTTCTTCATTTGTAAATACCTAAGTGCTTAGGTCAAGGGCATTTGGGGACAACAGTTCACAGGGGGGTCCTCACAGGCTCCTTTTCCTTATTCAAAATGACATGAAGCTTTGGGATCCTTGATAGTTTCCTGATATCTCTACTCATTTTAAGGTCACTTACTCAAACAGAAATAATTGAAATGGCATTTAAAACTAATTACTAATTAGAAGCCTTCCTCATGAACATCTAGGTATTGTCACGTGAACTAGAAAGTAGTAAAATGATTTGTTTTAAATACCGTTTATGTTTTTACTAGCTCAGATATCTAAGCCTCAAATGATTTGCTCATCCAAACAAGATGAAGGGAAACCAAGATCTTATGTTGAGTACTGAGCTGTTGTGCACACTGGAGGGACTTATCCCTGGCAGTCACATCACTAATCCAATTATTGAGGATTTTATTGTAGAAATTCTTTTATTTTTCAAGGGCTACAAAAAGTTGGGAGAATAAGTCATAATTATTTTGGGGGGCTAAATCTAATATTAGGTGTTACCGTAATGGTTGCAACAGAGGGCATTTGGGGAAATGTATGCATATGGGGTAGTTCTTGAATGATGCAGTGATTGGCAGGCATTGCTGATATTTAGACGGTAGGGCTAGGATGGCTAAAATAGTGCATTGCTGCCAGGCACGAAAGTACATGCCTGTAATCCCAGTATTTGGGAGGCTGAGACAGGAGAATCTCAGATTTGAGGCCAGTCTCAGCAACCTAGAGAGACCCTCAGCAACTTAGTGAGACCCTGTTTCAAAATAAAAAGGACTGGGAATATAAATTCAAGGTAGAATGCCCTTGTGTCCAATCCCCAGTACAAATTAATAAATAAAACAGTGTGATGGCTCAGAAAAGTTCTGCCTAACAAAAATTTTTTTCCCCACATTCTATAAGATTTTAAATGCCATTGTTGTCATTGACTTAAAACCTGCTTATAATCCTTGGAGTCTAGATGCTAACTCCATTTACATATAAAACACAAAGATTTTACAACTGAGGAAAGATTATACATTGTATAACCACTTCAATCCACTAACTAAAAAACACATCCATACCAATCTATATTGCTCTTACATATATCAGGTATTACATTATGGTGAATCTGTATGAGGTGCAAATATATACCAACTTAATTATTTTTCTACTGTAATAGAGTATTTACATATTAAAATAGTTATTATATCATTATAAATTACTTTTTTTCTCTGGTGCTGGGAATTGGACCCAGGGGTACTCTATCTCTGAGCTACACCCCAGCTTTATGCTGTTTTTTATTTCAAACAGGGTCTTGCTAAATTACCATGCAATATTGGCCTTGAACCTGCGATCTTCTAGTCTCACCCTCCCAAATACTCCCATTACAGGTGTGGGCCCCCATGCCGGCTATTATTATTTTTTTAAGTGCTGGGGGACTGAACCTAGGTCCTCATGCATACTAAGCAACTGCTGCTCTACTACCGAGCTATGTCCCCAACCTTATAAATTATTTCTTATTTCTCCTTTAATTACTCTTAAGGCATATTGGTTTGTTGGAAGCTTTGTGCATATGGATTTCATTATTTATGAATTTCATTTAAGAATAATTAAAGAGATTAACAGTATTTGTTATAATATAGGGTGTTGAGTCTGATAGGGTTGACAACCACCAACTTAACCCAACCAGCTAACCAATTAACTCCTCATAGAAGTTGGTAGTATAAGAGGAGACCGCTGGGACAACCTAAGGGACAGCTAGGATAAATATGTTCATTTTTAATGCATACTATTTATAAACACTTTATTTCTAGGATTCAATTTAGAGATACCCTGAGGCTCCCAGAAGTACCCGAACACTGTTCTATGAATAACTCTTGCATCGAAGAATCAGCTCCCTTCCAGATGTCATTTGTTTTTGTTCTATTCATTGTAGGTGAACCCACAGACTAGGGTTTGAATCTGATTCTTTTTTTTGCTAAACAGTAAGTGATGGCTTACAGGCAGCTAAAAAAAAAATACATATATTCATTCAAGAAAATGTTTAGAATCCATGCAAAGAAATGACCCATATGATCCTAGATGCCTAGGAAGGGCAATAAAAAGAGAAGAGGGGCAACTAACCCCATCTCTCCTTTTGGGGCAGAATCACATTTATTTACTAGAAATGTAATAATTTTAAGTAACACCCACTTTGCTTTCAAGTCATCTAGTACTCAAAACTGGTATAATGTGTAATTTGCGTGAATGCTTAGCATGGTTCCTCCGTTGTTTGGAAATGTATTTTGAGGAGACAAATCTTAGGACTGGCGTTGATTACAATGTGAACAAAGGACCACATAGAATGCCACACACCAACCTGCATTCAGAATCCAGTTAATGAATCAGTGAGCTTGGAAACACTCACTACGCACACAGCCACATACTGCTTGGAAAATGTCAAAGAGACCTCCTGTTCTTGACACGCTTGAAAATAAAGGAAGTCAGCTCACGTTCAAGGGGCACGGATAGGCAGCACGGACCCACCCTGATCACAGAGGCAGCAAGGGATAGTGGTTAGAACATGAATTCTACACTAAGCCTGCCTGCTTTGGCCTCCAGCTCCACCCTCAATCCCTGCGAGACCTCTGGCACGCTCCTTAATTACTGGGTATCCCCACGTTCTATCTACAAAATGAGGCCAATGGTAATAGTCTTATCTACCTGGCGAGGCTGTTAGGAGGAGCTAGGTAATATAATTAAAATGCTCAGAACAATGCCCGGCATTTGGCGAGTGCCGTAGAAGCATTTATTTAATAAATTAAATGTACTAATTACCTGGATCAAATATAAATCCTCTAATAAGGAGTGATCTTCACATTTCTTTAGAGGAAGAAGTATCTTTGCAAGTGCAATGCCAATAAAAGGCTCTGATTCAGATTGGGGGTATCTTGGTATTTGCTGGAGAGAAGAAAATGAGGAGTACTGGATGGCGGGAGTCCCGACCTACTCCTCCTTCCCTCTCTCTCCGTCCCTCTCCCTTCCTTCCAGTGATCACAGGGCAGCTAACTATACAACAGAGACACTGAACATGAAGAGGAAGGAAAGAACATACTGTGAACTGGGAAAGAAGTCAGGGAGTTAAAAATTGCACCAGCAACAGAATAAAAGGGAATTTATTCATTTTCTTCCCACTAGCTAGGGATGATCTGCCAGAGAGATGGGAATTCTTACTTGATTTATTTAGCAAATATTTATGGAGGCCTATTGTGTGTGTCCAGTAATACTAGGCAACAGAAAGTGGAATAGAGAGAATCTTGCCCTCAAAGGAAATCTGTAGTGTTTCTGAAGAAACGCATACGGGCTCAGACAAATAGAAGAGAAAGTTAAAAGGGAGGAGGAGTGGAGGCCCAGGCTACAAGCTAAGTGGTGTTGGCGATGGTATGTCACCACGCTGGGTATGGGGAAGGCTGGCTATGGGCAATGCTCGGCGTGACAGTAGCTTGGCTTTCATAACCAGAGAGGCCACAGGAGGCACACGGGAAAAGGCAGGGGCAGAGTAATGAAGAGCTGACCTAAAAGCACCAAAAATACTTGGAAGCCATTGCCCGGGGCCCACTGGAAGAGCACAGGCTTCTATATCAGGGCTCTTCCGGTGCAAGCCAAAGTAGGAAAACCAGACTGGCCTCATCAAAACGAGGTCCATCATGGAGTTGTATGCCCAGGCCTCACTGGAGGCTGCCCTGGGGTACTGGAAGCTGGATCTAAAGCCCCTTGCTATAGTCTCTCTCACCTCCTCGCTCGTACCCTGACTTTTATTTCTCAACAGGCTAATGCATATGGTGGACACCCTCCGGCAGCTCTGCCCCTGTCTTCACAGGCTAGACTGCAGAGAAGGCTGCCCTCCTCCTCATTAGGAAAAAAATAATAATCTGTGGAACAACTGCTTGACATGTCCTGGGTGCAGATGGATTTCTGGCCTGGGAAAGCAGAGGCATTGACACACATGACGACTCCCATCTGGTTTTCAGGGCTGGAGCTGCGGGGAAGGGCAAGCAGAGAATAAAACTGCAATCTCCATCTCTGCTTCTTACTATCTGGTGTGGTGGCAACAGTGTCACCACTTCCATCAGGAGAAGGTGACGTTACTGAGCAGGCTGGGCCAAGGTTAGTTATGAGGGAAGAGTGTCAGGGCATCCAGGAGCACACAGGCAGGGGCAGGCCAGATGTGGGGCAGGCCAGATGTGGGGCAGGAGGTTGAATCCTGGCATTGGAAAGAACGTTGCTCTCGGGCCTTCCCGTAGATATGTGGTCTCTACTGTTCTCTGTCCTGCACTGGGAAATATATTCACATCTTCTTCATTTAGGAAAATCGGCAGAATCAGAAATTGGCACAGAGGGCATACAGCTTTTTATATTTGCTTGCAAAGATTTTCATTCTGATAAATCAAGACCCTGAAGACTGTCCACCTATGTGGATAGCTACAGATGGCCTGCAGTCAGGCCATCACGGGCCAACGTGGGTACCATCTTGCATCTACTGCCTCAAGCAGGGGCCTGATCTGTGCCATCAGGAGCCCCACAGTCATGGAAAGAGAGCGGCAAGCAGGGTGCACGTGCCGACGGTGTGTGATGAGAATGGCTAGTAATATGTTATCTGCCGTTTATTTTCCTGTCTTAGAAAATGCCTGTGGTCTAGTCAGTCTTCTCTAAGCACTGGAAGTTTTTAAGTGTTCGGTTTCTTTCCCCGGCTCTCTCTCCTCCTCCCCAGGACACAGCAGCAGCTGCAGGTATCTTTCCCTCAGTGTCGAGGATGTGCTGGACGCGCTAGCTGTTCCCTTGACTTGCTGCTCGGCTCTCCTCCTGGTTGCTTGCTTCTTCTGCTATGGAATCTAGAACCAGCTGAGTGAGTGGAACCCCGTGATGGCCACCCTGCCTGGATGATCCCGTCATGCAGACCGTCTTGGTGCAAAAAGGAACTGTTTCTGTGCACAAAGGTCCCTTCCATGCATGCTGCTCTTTGATTAAGTGCTAGCCTATTTTCCAACTAGCTAGGTATTGGAAACAGCGCTCAGGGGCTACTGGCCAGTAGCATGATGTCAGGTGATGGGTTTTCTTGTGGAAGACTTATCACCGATGGGCGGGAGGAGGAATAGAGATGATAGATAGATAGATAGATAGATAGATAGATAGATAGATAGATAGACAGACAAATATAAAACAGATGGGATTAATAAAGAGTACAAGAGAGAATATATGGGTGCCCGTGTATACCTCTATATATCTGCATGTGTGCAGTGCATATTCTCTTTGATGCACCCTGGCATGGACATAATGTTTCAGCTGGAAGCAATGACAAATAATACGTTTCATGGTGGACTTTCAGAAACTAGGAGCTTTTTTTTTTAGAACTTACATATTTCTCTATCACCAATGGAAGCTTTTTACAGATGAAAATGATTTTTTTTTCTAGTTAAATAAAATAACATCTAACATCCTTTTTAAACCTGCCCAAGGCCTACATTAGGCTAAGGTTCTTGTAGAAGCCTGGCTTCTAAAGTTTCTGCTCCGCTGTTCACAACACTCGGGAGGCCCAGTATGGAATATCATATCCGTATGCCATGTGAGATTCTTTTTCTTCTTCTGGGAATTAAAGTCAGGAGTATTCTACCTCTGAGTTATACTATCAGCCCTTTTTAAAATTTTGAAACAGGGTCTCTCTGAGTTGCTAAGGGTCTTGCTAAGTTGCTGAGGCTGGTCTTGAACTTGTGATCCTTCTGTCTCAGCCTCCCAAGTACGGGGATCATAGGCTTGTGCCTCCACCACACTTGGCTCTTGGCTCTTGTGAGATCTTTTGAGCAATGTTCCCTCTCATAATTAAATAAATGCATTTGCTAGAAGGGAACAGTGAAAGCAAGAGAGAATAGAGCTGTATTGAAAAGTGCTTCCGGAGAAAGGTAGTTAAGACATACACGAGAAGAGGGGAGAAGGAAAATGGCAAAAAAAAAAAAAATATATATATATATATATATATATATGTAAAATAAAAAAATACTGTTCCATCTCTGCATTTGGCTGCGCCTCCCCAGTCCCACGACTCCATTTATCCTAATGATACGATGGAGAGATTATGATAGGCTACGGTCTTTACAATCAGCACCAGTTCTGGGAGAAATGAGTACCCGGAATGACTGATCCCTAGATTATGTGGTAAACCTGTGCCTTTATCAAAAGTTATATGGATAATGAGAGATAAAGATGCTCAGGGTTTATACAGAATACTTTAGGGCCTTGGGGCCTTGGTAGATTTTTTTCTACTTGGGATCCTCCCCCCCCCCCACTTACTCTTTACTTGGATAATTGATACTATCCTGTAAGTTTAGCTTACAAATAACTTCCCAAGACAGGCCTTTCCTGGCACTCTAAAACTAGAATACACTTATTATATTTTCTTATGTCCTCCTGCCTTTTCTTTATAGAACCTATAACTATAATTCATATAGTAAATATTTAGTTACTGTTTTCCCCTCTCCATGTGAAAAGGCCTTGTAGCCATGACTGCTATATTCCCAGTGTTTAGTGTATCTCCATCCCATAGCAGGTGCTTAATAAAGAATTTGAGTATACCGCAGGTGATTATCCCACAAGTGAGATTGGCCAGGCCTGGGTTTCTCTCCCGGATGAGGCAGTCACTGAACTATACGACCTCAGTGAGTCACTTGATTTCTCACGATCTCAGTATTTCCATCTATACAATGTGGATGAAACTGTACCCAGAGTGGCTAAGCGCTGACCATCGGGTTGTATTCAGAAGCCGTTTGAAATGGTCAGGGATTTAAAATGAGCCCGATGGGCATGGTTGCCACCTGCATTTATTTTTGCAAAGATGGAAATGAAGCCACAGAGTTGCTGATTCAAACCGGCGTTGGAGTGTTTTAGTGCATAAAGTCAAATGCAGATAAAATAGTACCTTGTACACTGGCATAGACTCCAGCCACGTAGGACACATTAGTGCCCTGGTTCCCAAGAGCGTGGATGTACTTAGCAGTTTGTGGCATATAGAATAAACTCAATAAATATTAACTATATCCATTACAATTAACATCCCCATTTGGCAAATAGAAATGTCTTTCCAATTTAAAAAAAAAAATAGCGATGGAATGATCATGGAATAGTTTACAAACTCGGGTTATCTTTTAACACGTATATCTTATGTAAAGTAAAATTAAATATTTATGTGATCATATTTATCATTTGATGTCTATTAATAAACAAATCAGTAGTTTTTATGCAGAAAAATAACACATATATATCAGTAAGAAGTAAAAATAACATATATATACAAATATATACATATATACACACACACATACATATACATATATCAGTAAGAAGTATATATATATATATATATATATATGAGTAAGAAGTAAAGCAGCTACGAGTGTAGGCCCAGACCAAGTAGATTTCAAGCCTGGCTCCACTACTCATTAAAACCATGCTCATGGATAAGGTCATTCCTTTGTGCCATCAGACTATTCCACCCACTTCTGCTCCTTGTGACAAGTCTTGCCAGTGCTGCCCCGCCTTTCAGAGCCTGGACACTTGTCTCTCCACCCCCTCACCTCCCTGCATCCCTGCATCGTCACTTTTGATGACTTCCATATCTACTAAGATGATCCTTCCAATGCTCAAAGCCCCTTAGCGCCTCGGATTTCTCCTCTAAGGATCCTGTCTCCTACCCTCCCTCTGCAGTTCACATACTAGATTACCAAGTACCTGCAATCCACTCTTGATGGTGATTTCAAGAATCCCAGCACCTGACCGTCATCTGCCGTCCTCCCACCTAGGCACACACAATGCCACCAGGATTTCCCACCCTCCGGAGACTTGACGTCCATTCATTCTGCCAGTGTTGTCCTGACCCTCACCCACCTTGCATACTCTCCTCCCACTCAGCTCCTTTAAACCTGTCATCCATGGTTGTAATCATTGTCTTCCATGTCACCTCAATGCCCACGCCCCTCCTCGGCTTCATCCTACCCATCTGAAACACACAGCGGCCTCTGCTTCCATCCCTGGGTCTGTGCAAATGGATGAACTCAGCCACCATGCTCACTGGTCTCATTATAAATCTCTGACCTCTGACCTCTGACCTCAAGTGGCCTCCACATGTTGCCTGGTGATAAAACTCCATCCTCTGGTACGTTCACGCTCCTTTCCAGATCACTATTTCATACCTCCTTCCTTCTCCTCAAACCTCTGACACCTCCTCCCCCATCCTCACCCTCAGCTAATAATCTGCTTCCTACGCACCTGAGAGAATCGAGACAATCAGATTCAAAGCTCCGCCACCATGTCCACCCACCTGCCTGCCCCGCGCCTATTACTCGGGCCTCCTTAAGATAATTAGCAAGAAAAGTTATGTGCCTGACTACCTTGCCGCTGCCTCAGCACTCTGTGCTCTGGCCTCTCGTAGGCAAGGGGATCTCAGGAAGGAGCCCTCAATGCAAGCCATGCCTCCAAACTCCCTTCTGCACCTATCACAGGCGAGCAAACTAAGAGCACCAAAGAGCCCTGGTTTCTTCATGTAAAGTGATATTCACGGGATGCAGTACACAGCACACAAACTTTATACTGTCGAACAAAGTGTGTATAAATAAATTTCATATCCTTGAGAATTCTGGGTTAGTAATTTTTAATCTATCTTTTTTCCATTCTTTATTTTGTATATGTGTGCACATACGTGCCTTTAGGTAAATTTGTGTTATTTTTTGAGAGAGTAGTGAAAAACTGATACAGGTCCTCTGTGGCTCCATTATCTCACTATAAAAGGAAAGTAAGCCGGGCTTCGTGCTGCACACCTGTAATCCTAGTACTCGGGAGGCTGAGATAGGAGATCGCAGGTTTGAGGCCAGTGTCAACAACTTAATGAAAACCTTGTTTCAAAATGAAATATAACAATAACAATAATAATAATAATAATAATAATAATAATAATAATAATAATGATAATAATAAATGGCTGTGTGTGTAGCTCAGAGGTTTGAAAACCCTGGGTTTAATCCCCAGTACTGAAAGTAAAATATAGTAAAACAAAATAGGAAACAATGTGCCTATCTCATCAACTACTGAATGAGTTTTTTACATATGCAAATAACCTTCAATAACTTGGGATACAGCAAGTTCTCAATAAATGTTAACTGTCATCATTCACATGTTAGTAGGAATCCTGGTTTAAAATGTTAAAAAAGAGTTTAACATGAAGAAATTTTAGGATATATAATATGATTTTTTTAAAAAAATATAATAGTGAACCAAATGTTGTAACTTTTCCTCTAGGTTTTGGAATTCAGGGACACAATGTTTTCTCCAAAAGTGCCAATAAAGACAAATACATACATACACCCACATGCGCATACATAAATATAGAATTTACACTGGTATTTTTTGTCAACAAAAAGCAAGTCAGGGAATGCAGGAATTGGGGCATAGGAGCATGAATCCCAGTTGTGCAGGAGACATTACCACCTTGGTTCCCAAAATCTGACCTCTAGGGAGAAAGGTGAGATGCCCCTTTGACTCAGGGGGCATCACACAAGGCAGAGGGAGAGTTCATCTGTTCTCGGATGGGGAGAGTTGGCCCAGACTTGCAGTTTCCCTGTATATTTTGGGATCAAGGATTATATAAGGCAAAGGGGGGAAAAAAAATCTTGAATGAGTCAGAAAAAGCTGGTAATCATAGCTGCTATTTATTGAACATTTATCATGTACCAGGCTCAAGGCCATCCATGTAAAAATCCATAACCATCTAGAGAACGCAACAGCTATAGAGTTATTCTTCCCATATGGCATAGTAAACAAAAGTTCAGTCAAGGTTAAGTGAGTCGTTAAAGGTCACACAGCTAGTACAGAGTAGAGGTGAGGATTATGGTGGATCATATTGTTTGCACTTTCTGGAACACCTTGCTCTGCTTCTCTCTCCATCCTGGGAGAAAATGTACACAGCTAGCCATGGGTCTACACACAAGGCATTGGCTGGGCCTTGGCCTGGCTTGCTGACCACTGGCCTCTAAGTGTAGTGTTGGAGCACACGTTCACATTCTGCAGGAAGAATCACCAGCTTTCTTGCCTGTGTTTTTGTAGGGCAAGTCCAGGATACCCCATGTTGTATCAGCATCACTGGACCCTCTGTCTTCCTCTTGGAATGTTGTCTCATTGATGTAGCTGCTGAATCTCAGAAGTGATATCTAGCAGAATGGTTCTCAAACACTGGGGTCCCTGAGATTCACCCCATATATGGGCACAATGGTTCCAAAGCTTGGGTTTCTCTCATTTCACACATCCAGTATGGAGCCAAGCAGCAGTATTTTTAAAAAGTGAGGTGGACTTTCTGAAGCACACAAGAGGTTGAGAATCCCTGACCTAGCTTATGCCCAGCCCCACACCAGCCAATCTTTACAGATGCATTTGGCATTCCATGCAATAGGACTACCATCAAAACAGAAATTGCAATGTAGCCTAAGACTCCAATGGCACGCATTCCTAAAATTTTCTGAATCATACCGAGAGATGAGGCATATCGAGTCCCTTCCTGAACCCCTTATTGATGAAATGAGATATTCCAAACTTCATTACCATTATATAAGATGGGCTTTGTTTTTTTTTCAAACGGTAAGACATTTTGATTTCTGCAAATCAACATTCCCATTCAAACAGTTTTATACAGAATGAGATCTTCCTACATTCATAAATGTGTCCACCATTACAGATGCCAGCTCTCACATACCCACGTGTGTCACGCACGTGTGACACATGCCGCACACACTGTCACAAAGCTCACACTGTCACCGCTGCACGATTAATTTTGGAGTGAAGAGAGACAGATGGCTGGTGGGACTTGGAATTGCTGTCCCCCCCTCCCACCCTCTGGACAGCTGCTGCAGACATTGGGAGAACTTATGCAGAACAGAGCCAGCTCAGAGCAGGGGCCCTTGCAGACCACCGCCGGGCCTGCGATTGCTCACACACTCCACCCAGAAAGGTCTCACCATGGCTCGAACTTTGTGGGTGACCTCTGGAGTCAGAGATCTCTATCCCAGTCCAATGTCTGGAAGATTCCTTGCTAGCTGCCTAAAACGAACACAACGGAAATATATTTAACCTTTCTAAGCCTTCCTTTCCTCTCCTGAGTGATAATAGTAACTACCTGTTACTTATAGCACTGTAAGAAGATTAAGTTAATGAATAAATGGAGTTTCAGCACAATGTCTGAAATGCAGGTGTCACTTTCTAAACGTAAGCTTCCTGCCCCCATTTCTCCCTGGTTCCGCCTCGAAAGGCTCAGTGGGTTTTTCGCCTGGGCTAATGCAGCTGGGGTCTTGAGTTCAGTCCTCCTGAAAGCTTGTTTGTCTCGCTTACTCCCGTTGCTGGGCACAGCCTGCAGTGTGTCCCTGACACCTGTCAGCGCTCAGAGAGGCAATGAATCCGCACAGATTCATCCTTGTACAAGGAAAGCCGCTCAACACCTCTTTACAGAAGAATGTCGCTTCCATTCACAAAAGAGGGCGCAAAACTGGGGCTCCCTCCTCTCCCACAGACATGCACACCAACACCAGGGAAGCTCAAAGGACAAGGGGCAGAGCTGCGCCACAGAAGATGCAGCCTCCTACATTTCTACGAGTTTATGTCAGGGAAAATTGCCGGTGTAAATAAACAAAGGGAGAATAAAATATTCACCGAGGAACTGCACTTGTAAGAGCTTTTACTCTTTCCCCTAAGTCCTTTCCTATCTTCTAATTTGTTTTCAATTCAACATATATTTAGCATGTTTCACTTTTAATTGAAACACTCATTCATTTATTCACTTATTTATTTACTTGAAAAATAGTAATTAACCAATTGCCATGTAAAAACACTTTGCTAAACACTGTCAAGAGACACAGAAATGATTAATACATATTTTCTGCCATCAAGGACTTCATTAATGTAGTGAATCGTTCCCCAAGCATCTATTATGCACCTCTGCTTAGCCAGACACTGCAGAGAGCACAGGATATATGGATAAAGAGGCTACATCCCTCTCCTGGATCATGGTCCAATGAGATAAGAATCACACAAAATCTGGGCACAGTGGCGCATACCTGTAATCCCCAGTACTTAGGAGGCTGAGGCAGAAGGATTGCAGGTTAGAGGAGCAACTTAGGGAGACTCTTTTAAAATAAAAAATAAAAAGGGATGGGGGTGTAGCTCAGAGGTAGAACACCCCAGGGTTCCATCTCCAGAAAAAAAAACAAAGAATAAGAATGTCAAGGAAACAAACCATGACATTGAATTTGTCAGTTTTTTGTTATTGAACATGTGGAAGTCATTATTGTGTATTAACTAGTAGTCAATGAGAAAGTGCTTTTCACTTATCATTTTGCTTAATTCTCATATAAAAGGGAAGCATAACTATTATATTAGTCTTATTTAAAATATGGAGAAAGTGAGGCTTAGGAAAGTTAAATAACACTAGCAAAAATCTCACAGCAAGCAAGTGGCAGAGCGAGGGCTTAGGTCTCTCCTCTCAGTCCCCAGAGCCCTTCCTATGACATCCAGGACTTCTCAGAACCCAGTGCTGTGGGAGAACAAGGGAGAGTGGCTGAGCTGCTCTGGTCAGAAGGCTAAGGGGCTGAGGACACTGTCTCACTCCTAGGCAGGATGGGAGAGTCCGAGTGAAAGGGAATCAATGGGTTCAGTTGAAGAAGAATCACATCCAGTTCAAGGGTCATAGAAAAGGCTCACACAGGAAGAGCTATTTTCGATTTGAAGAATGGGTCACACCTGGGCACTTGCGGTTCTCTGTAGAAGGAACAGTGTGGCCAAAGACACGGGGATAGGTGGACACGAGGGGGCGTCAGAAACAGTGAGGGGTGCAGTCCATCAGCAGTGTGGGGACCACCTGGAGGGGGCGGGGTTAGTCACAGCCACATGATGATGGTTTCCAGAAGCGAATCTGCACTTGTGTGGTCCATACGGATCCACTGATGGTTTCTGAATAGAGGCCTTTGCTTCTGGGAAAGCAGGAAAACTAGGTTAGAGAAACCCAGAGGCAGAGAGGTCAGTAGAGTGGCCCTTTACACTCAGGGAAAAAGAAAAAGCAAAAGAATACAGAGTGGTTAGGGTTGAATTTGTGGATTTGGAAGAGAAGGAACCTCTTTAGGTAAAGTCTCTTGGTGGCTACTTGAAGCAGTGGGTGGAGAATCAAGGAGTAGTTTCTGATGGTCTCAAAGTTTAGAGGACCAGGACAATGGTTTTTGTGCATTGAAATCAGCAGTTCTGGAGGATGCTTTTGTGTGTAGGGGTGGGGGCGGGGCTAGAGGGACAAGGAAGGATGAGGTTACCATATCAACCGTGAGGACCTGGCAAGATGTACCACAAGCAAGCAGGGCTGGCATTTAACAGAGAGGGAAGTGCAGAGATAGAGACTCAGAATGAAATAGAGGACACGGGAGAGGGAGACCCAAAAATAACAGTCATGATCAATCACTCAATACCCCTATTTAATAGATAGGTTCATTGAGGCTCAGAGAGGCTGAATTGTCAAAAATCATGCAGAAGATAAATGATCATTCATTCATTCATCAAACATGCATTCAGCAGCCGAGCTGACATGGGCTGAGCTCTGTGCTCTGATGATGGGTGAGTGGAGGTGGAGATAGTGGGGTGCTGCTGCACAGAGTTTAGTGAATTTACAACTGCAAGTTGAGTAGAGCGCTTGGAAAGCGAGGTTGGTACCAGCATGTGAGGCCAAGGACAGCCTCTCTGAGAAGGTCAAGATTATGCTGTGGGCTGGGCATCAAGTCCCCTCCCTGCTTGAAGTCCTCACCCACGCTATCGGCCTTGCCGACTAGCCACCTCAGCCATCACCACTGTTCCTGGCTGACGGCTCCTGAACGGGGTGCCATTTCCCCCTCCGGGGACCTTCAGGGTCCCCCAGGCCTGGAGAGCACTTTCTTTCCCTTCTTTCTGGCTGGCGTTTTCTCATCCCTCAATTACAGCTCAGATATTCTCTGTCCCCCAAATTCCTTCCTTCTTTCCCTTCCTCCCTCCCTCCCTCTTTCTCTGTCTTTCTTTTTGTGGTGCTGGGGATTGAACACAGGGGTATTCTACTTCTGAGCTACACTCCCAGACCTTTTTATTTTTTGTTTGGAAAGAGGACATTGCTATGTTTCTGAGGCTGTCTTTGAACCTGTGATCCTCTAATCTCAGCCTCCTAAGTACTGGAATTATAGATGTGCATGACCACACCCAGCCCTGAATTCCAAGTTAGACCACTCCCCCTGTTGATGGATCTCACTGTATTTGTCACCACCTGCAAGTATTTGTGATGCATTTCATTTCTTATTTGCTTTAGTAACTACCTCAACAGACTGCTAATCCCTTGAAGGCAGGGACCTGTGAATCCTCTCCACCACTGTCTCTGTAGTAGCAGGTAGTAGAGCTCAACATCGAGCAAAGCCCTCTGGAATAAAACAAAACAAAAAACTGTAGAGAATGATTCTGATGATCAGCAATTAGTAGAAGTGTGTGCTATTAGGAAGAACAATTTTATGATTGTGGTGTGTAGGTGTGTGTGTGTGTGTGTGTGTGTGTGTGTGTGAGAGAGAGAGAGAGAGAGAGAGAGAGAGAGAGAGAGAGAGAGAGGAGAGAGACTATGTGTAAGAGAGATTGCCCAGCTGAGTTTGAAATTTCAAGGTAATAGGTATTATTCTAGCATCAACACTGTTCATTAAGAAATTGGAAGCCGGGGGTGGTGGCGCATGCTTGTAATCCCAGCATTTGGGAGGCTGAGACTGGAGGATCCAGGTTTGAGGCCAGTCTCAGCTACCTAGTGAGACCCTCTGCAACTTAGTGAGACCCTGTTTCAAAATAAAGAATAAAAAATAGGGCTGGGGGTGTAGCTCGGAGGTAGAATGCCCCTGAGTTCAATCCCCAGTACCGCAAAAAAAAAAAAAAAAAAAAAAAAAAAAAAAAAAAAAAAAAAAAAAAAAGAAAGAAAGAAAGAAAGAAATTGGAGGTAAAAGCAAAGGAAATATATGCATGCATTTGGTTTGAAAAAAAATGTAGGCAATGAGAGTAAATGAGAAAAATAATATGGAGAGTTAAAAGGGTCAAAGGATCATTTGATATTTGAATAAGGGCTAGAGGATGTCTGGGTATAAAAGGAAGACGCAAGAACTGGTTGACTAGGGGTCAAAGACTGTAGACATTAAAAAGATGGAATGGAGAATTCAGGTGGAGATTAGAATTGTGACACCAGGGACACATCCATCTCAGAGGGGGGGATAAAAAGGGGGAGAGACCAGAAATAAGATGAAAGGAAGGGGAGGGAGCTCATGTCACATGGTTTCAAATTCATCACGCTGGATTTGAGGTTCAGGGATAGGAGTGAGGGGCAAGGACATCCCGGGTACTTAGGGAGAGCAGAAAGGTTTTTGGCATGAGACAAGGAATTTGTAAGAAAATAGTTATGCCGCTGTGAGCTCCTGATTGGATTTATGGAATGCATACCCATAGCAAGCTCCTGTATGCACATTGCTGGCTCTAAGAAGCTCCAGGCAGCAGAGAAGCGAGGAGGAAGCCACTCAATGCAAGGCTCAGGGTGGGCCAGGCAGGGGCAGTGGAAGATGACATGAAAAAAGATTTGGAGGTGACTGTGAATGTAATCTAGAGCTGGCTTTTCGTGAGGAGGTCTAGGCTGGCTGAAGAAGCAAGAAATCCAGAGAGGGGACAATGGATCTCATGGGTATTGAGAAATCATACCAAAGAGTGGAGTTCGAGGAGGGGTGGAATGGGACCAGGAGAAACAGGGAAGGCTGCAAAAGAGCTTCAGAGATCTAAAGCTAAGAGGTAGGATAGACTGAGGTCCAAACCCCCCCTATACCCCAGAATGTGACCTTAGATGTAATTAGTCAAGATAAAGTTATACTGGAATAGGGTGAGCCCCTAACCTAATATGGCCGGTGTCCTTATAAGAAGAGGAGCTTGTGGAGAGAGAAGCACACATAGGAGGAAAGCTTTGGAAGACTGGAGGCAGGGACTAAAGTGATATGTCTGTCTACAGGCCAGGGAGTTCATAGGGAGACCAGAAGCTGGAAGAGGCAAAGAAGGGCCCTCCCTACAGGATTCAGCGGGAGTACTGTCCTGAAACACTTCGATTTCAGACATCTGGTCTCCAAAACTGTGACACCAGATAGTTCTACTGTTTTAAACACCCAGTTCATGGCACTTTGTCACAGAAGCTGTAAGAAGTTCACGCACTTGGTGAACCGTGCTCGGTGGAGGGGTAGTGGGGGTGTTACAGGTGCAGAGAAGAAAGGGATCCACTGAGAACTGAGGCCCATGAACACTTTGCAGAGGAAGTATAAGAATCCATTCAATCCCTTCACCAAAGACATGGAGAAGTGCAGTCCAGGGAGAGATAAGGCCTTGTATTTAGTCACAGACTTTTAGCACACGTGTCTGGCTCACCTGGAGACTGATGGCTGGGACACTAGCCCTGGAGAAGAGTTCGGAGGTGGGAGGCTGAGCAGAAGGCTTGGTGCACACGGAGGAAGTAGAGCTTCCTCAGAAAAGGCAATGCAGCACTGCTGGTTTTCAGTAGTGGAAGCAAGAAGCACAGGGGGAGGGTGTGGGAGACAGGACCAAGTGCTCAGAGATGCTGAGGGAGGAGCATCAAAGGATTCAGTGATCAATAGGCTGCGAGGATGGGAAGGGAGGATGCCAGGATGCCAGTCAGATTTCTACTTTGGGCACCAGGGGTTAGTGTCTCCATTTACTGAACTATGGAGCCCAGAGGAAGAAAATATTTGAATTAAGAGTTCATTTGGAATATGTAAAATTTCTGGTGCTGGAGATTGAACCAAGGGGCATTTTATCTCTGAGTTATACTTCTGGATTGTTTGGTTATTTTATTTTATGCAATGGGGATTGAACCCAGGGGCATTCTACCTCTGAGCTACACCCCAACCCTATTTTACTTGTTAATTTTGAAACAGGGTCTCACTAAGTTGCAGAGGACTTCACTAAATTGCTGAGGCTGGCCCTGAACCTGTAACACTTCTGTCTCAACCTCCCAAGTACTAGGATTATAAGCCTGTGCCAGCACACCTGGCTCTGGATATATGGAGTTTGAATTGTCTGAGCTGGGGAGGATTGAGTTCATGAGAGGCAGAATGGGGCCTGTTTTGATGTGTCGAATAAAAGGGGTCTTGAGCAGATGAACAGGAGGTCACTGGAAGGGCAGGTCAGCAGAAAGAGGGGAGAGGCCTGAGCATGAAGATTGCAGACAATAAAAAGGACTTTTACAACTAACTGAGCCCCAAGCTTCCCATTGCAGGATAAGCAGAACCCAGCATGGCTACAAATTTCCATCTTCAGGGGGCTGGCAAACCCACAGAAAAGTTCTATGAGTTATGTGAGGTTTCTTATTAATTGATTCCTGGGGGAAAGAAATAGGAAGACACAGAATGAGATTCCAAAAGCATGTCCTTATTAGCAGCATTTATTCTGGGAAGTAATGAGGACCACGCAAGCTGGGGGGTAGAGAAGTCAGGATGAATACTTTAATGGTCCAATTCAGTGATGGTTTATTGGCACGCCTGCCTCGGGTAAAGCGCTGATTTTCTAACTTCAACATGCATTGGAATCACCTAGAGGGCTTATTAAAATGTGAATCTTGGGGCCCCACCCCCAGTTTCTGAGTCAGGAGGTCTGGGGTAGCTGGGGAATTTGCATTTCTAACAAGTTCTCAGGTGATGTTGGTGCTGTTGCTCTGGGGATCCTTCTTTGAGAACCATTGTACCAGTGGTTTTGACCATCGCTGGCCCCTGGAAACATCTGGGGAGATTTTAATTCCAAGAAACTTCTGATTTAGTAGTCCTTACACGGAGCATGTCCATAGATTTGTTTTTATTTGTTTGTTTGTTTATGGTACTGGGGATTGAACTGAGGGGCATTCTACCTCTGAACTATACTCCCAGCCCTATTTTTTTTTTTAAGCAGGGTCTCGCTAAGTTGCTAAGGCTGGCCTTAAATATGTGATCCTCCTGTCTCAGCCTCCAAAGTACTGTGATTACCAGCATGTGCCACTGTATGTGGCTCATGGATTTGTTTTACTCTTTCCATGGAGATTCTAATGTACAGGTAGAGAACAATTGCTCTACCTGTGCCTGGATCTGTGATTGACACATGGAAAGACCTGGCCTGGGTGGGGAAGAGTTCATGATTCAGCGTGGAGAAGGATTTGCATTCATATATTTATATAACACGAGGGGGTAAGTGATGGAGGAGTGAAAGACGCAGGCTGGAGTGAGAGGAATCCACAGATGGCCCCTGAGGTGGAATTTGCAAAAGGAGACTAGGAGAGACACAAAGTTTGACTTTTCTAGGTTTGCAAATAGGGCGATGGAGGACAGTGATGTTATGGGGTGAGTGGAGCTTGGTGGTGAAAGAGATCCAGCCCAGGAGGGGAGAGAGCCTGAGAACCAGTGACAAGTGGCTCAGTGTGGCCGGCCACCAGCGCCAAGGGAGGCTCCGGCTGGGGATGAGGCTGTGCAGGCTGGCAGATGGCAGCTTCCGGGAGCTGCCCACATGCCAGGCTGAGAATCCGGGCCATCCAGGGATCCTGGAGAGTCCCCAGAGGACGCTCTGCACTGTCCCCAGCACTCCCATGAGACTCCCTTCCCTGTCACCATTAGGGTCTCCCTGAAAACCATCAGGGCTCCTTAGTGTTTTCTTGTTATTTTCCATGTAAAAGACAGACAGGAGAAAGCAATTCAATGCCTCGGTCTGGTTAGGCTCGCAGTAGATTTCAATCCCTTTTACTTATTTATGGACCTATTTTTCCCAAGTGCTCCTTTTCCCTGGTATATTTGTAAACACCATTTTTATTCCGCTTAATCCTTTCCCAGCATTAAGTCACTCCACATTCGCTGCCCTTATCTTTCCTATGAAGAATGCTGGAGACATCGTTAAAGAATCACAGATTTGTTGCTGTTCTCTTCCAAAACTTTTTCCCATTTGGGTCTGAGGATATTTCCCTGCATCTCTGCATAGCTCTCTCTTTTTCCTTCTTTCTTTCTTTCTTTCTTTCTCTCTCTCTCTCTCTCTCTCTCTCTCTCTCCCTCCCTCCCTCCCTCCCTCCTTTCATTTTTTTTTTCATTACAGGGAATTCCAACTTCTATCTATATAATATCCACCTACAAGTAACTCTTAACATTTCCTTCTCCCTCACATTCCCATCTCCAGTTGCTGAGTCTTATTAGATTTT